>JASCZW010021620.1:0-10372 GCA_034211315.2 Aedes japonicus
GTTTGTGAGGAAATTTGTCTGAAGTTCAGCCGGAAACTTCCCAGAATTTTAGCAAAGTGCCTTGCAGTAGATCAGGCGAAAGCTTTTCTGAAATTCAAGAGATAATCACTGATTAACCGAAGAATCAGTCTACACAAAAACAATTCATATGACCATAATGACGTTTTTGGAATTTGCGAAAAAGTTCCTGATCGGACAGGCGATTTGCGGAGCGAAGTAGCGCTCCCTTCACCACTTCCGGAACAATCAACGGTGCGATTTATATGGAAGCATGCTTTAAGAAGTGTATCTTGCCATTCATAAGGAAGCACCAAGGACCAACGCTGTTTTGGCCTGATGAACTCAACAAATTCATCGGAGCTTCGTTGAAATTGAAAAACTCTGGGCAATTAAGAAGACGGAACTTCGCAGGGATGACGAATACACCAAGTCGTATCTTGAGAAATCCGATCCGTTTAAAGATTATCGTAGACATGGAACATCTGAGCTTTTTGATAAGTATCTCAAGCTTGAAAAAAAGCTTTAAAACATACTCAAAGCAAAGAAACGCAATTTCTGGCGTTCGTTTGTAGAGGGACTATCTAGAGAAACCTCGATGACAACGCCTTGGAGAAAGGCTCGCTACATGCGAAGCCACTCATCCTCCAATACTGAAGAATACTCCCTCCAGTGGATATTCGACTGCGTTAAAAAGGTTTGCCCAGACTCTGTCCCAACTCAACCGAATTTAGGGGATACCACCCGAAGTAACGGTTTTCTGGACGAACCAGCGATTTACTAATTCCTTTGATTGTCTTATCTAAGAGTGTAATGTCATCACCTCCTCCTCTCCACTCTAGTAAACGCCCTACCATTGTGTTTCAGTTATACTATCCTTCTGGTACCGTGCTACTTGTACTTGTCCAGCAAGCTCTGGTCACCCATCAGGGACCGAGGATTTGGTAGGTGTCGCAACCATGAACAGCACATAATGGCTTAAATAAGTTACCTGCCTAGTTCTTTCCAAACGATAATGTGACTTATTGACCTCGAGCTAGCCAAGAGTAATTGGCACCCCACTTTTACTAATATCGAAAAATAAAATTGTTAGAAACTTAGTAATCGTTGAATTCTTATTGTACATAGTAGTAAGCCATGAATTATTTCAAATATACTGTTGTTCATACATTGCTCACACGTCATTCGTGTGAGACCTACTTTTAACAGTTTACGGGCCCAGACAGCTGCCATAGCAACGGCTCTGTTTGAAGGAAGAAAATTTTGTCACTATCAAGCCTCAAGAAGTTCCTGGAAATAAGATGACGAATCCGAACGATGGAGATGGAAAAAGTTCTGTAACGCAAGCTGGCGGAACGAGTCTACCTGGAGGCATGGTGTCATTGCAGGCGAGAGAAGTTCTTCGTGGATCGGAAAATTACAACTCCTGGGAGTTTTCCACCAAGATGGTACTCTTGGGTCTGGTGTGCGGCGAAGGACTTTAATAAAGGGGATCCGGAAGTAAGCGAAGAATTTTCGGAACAAGCTCTGGCAACTATCTGTCGCAAAATCGATCCGAGCATCTACGGCCTGGTGCAGAATGCGAAAATCGCAAAATATGCATGGGACAACTTGCGGAACGCGTTCGAAGACTTCGGACTTTTTCGGAGGCTGACAGACATCCGATTGATCGGGGCCGAAAGGGACGACGACGTCTCTCCAGGAGTACGTGAATGAGATTATGCTGACCTGCAACCAACTGATGGAGGTCAGCTTCAATGGTTTGGACGATACTTGAATGGGCAGTTTGCTGCTAAAAGGTCTGCCATAGGAGTACGATCCGATAATCATGGGCTTGGAGACATCCGCAGTGGCTTTGACGGCGGACATAGTCAAGGAGAAGATCATGCAGGAAGTCAAGGGTGGTTCATAATTGTCCGTAAACGAGGGTGCATTCTTCAGCTAGCAAAATGTACCAAAAGAAGCAAGTTGTTGAGGCTGGTGTCAAGTGTTTCCGATGCAAGAAGCTTGGCCACTTTGCATCAGAATGTCAGAAGGATGCGAGCGGCGAGAAGAAGGATAAGCGAAGTACCCCGAAAGGAAATGCAGCTTTCTTCGGCGATTGGTTCTTTGACTTAATTGTGCCGGAGCAAGAACGAGCTCTCAAGAATCCACAGGATGCGTCATCACGGATAAACGTGTCCAACAACGCTGAGGTGGCCGTCGTAGCGAAAGGATCGGCGAAGCTGGATGCTGAGTGCGGCGATGCTACCAGGGATCTCACGATGAGCAATGTACTGTGTGTCCCTGATCTGGCGATTAATTTACCCTCGGTGAGCAAGGTATGCCAGAAGGGATTTCGGGTGATGTTCTCCAAGGAGGAGTGCAAAGTTGTCAACCCGGGTGACGAGGTAGTGGCGATTGGTCGTGAGGTAACTCTACAAGCTGATCGAAACGAAGAAGCCCGTGATGAATTCGGTGAAGGACGACAAGTACGAGTTGTGGCATCGGCGCATGGGACACCTCGCTGCCGGTGGGATGAAGCAACTCAAGACGATGGTAACCAGCCTGGACTTCGACGAAGTGCATACCGTGCATTGAAGGTAAGCATTCCCTTCAACCGTTTAAGTCGAAAGGGAACTGAGGGGAGCGCGAGCTAGAGCTTATTCAATCGACGTTGTGCGGCCCTATGGAGACAACATCGATAGGAGGCAGTCGCTACTTTCTCACCTTCATCGACGAGGCAAGTCAGAAAACCGTCGTATATTTTTTGAAGTCGAAGAGGGAAGTACTCGAACCGCTGCAGGATTATAAGGCCTTTGCGGAAAAGCAGACTGGTGAGAAGATCAAGCGAATCCACATCAAAATTTTCGAAGCTTCCTGCGGAATTCAGCACAAGACGTCCCCTTCTTACAATATAGAGCAAAATGGTTTGGCCGAAAGGATTAATCGAACGTTGACCGGAAGAGCGAAGAGCATGCTGTTGGATGCTAACTTGGACAACCGTTTTTGGACAGCAGCAGTTGCAGTCGCCTCCCACGTTGTCAACCGATCGCTGACAAAGGGACTGTCGGTGACCCCCGAGGAGCAGTTCTCCGGAAAGCGGCTGGATGTGTCGCACCTACGGATATTTGGTGCCAAGGTCATGATGCATGTTCCGATGGAGAAGCGAAAGAAGCGGTACAAAAAGTCTAAAGCGTGCATCTTCGTTTGCTACAGCGACGGTTCGAAGGCGTATACGTTTTTTTGTCAGCCGAGATGTGGTTTTTCTTTACGAATGCCAACTGAAGCGCAGTGAGACAACGGACGAACCATCAATCGAGGACGCCGAAGGGCGTGAGCTGGTGATTCAGAATGAACGAGTCGAAGTGACTGACCAGACTGAATCTGGTCCGGAGCAGATGAAGAGCCCGAGGACGATGCTGCTGACGAGGATGTACTGAATAAAACGGTCTACAACGACGTAGACTCTATAGATGATGAGGAGTTGCAACCTTCCGTGCTCCCTCCACAACCAGAGGACCCATATCTTCCACACCAAGTTCCAGAAGAAGGTTCTTTTGTGGCTGACGAGCAGCAATAAGGGAATTCCCAAGCCGCTATTCTGCCTTCTTGCTGCCTTCATCAAGAAGTATCTCGCAAAGGAGGATGTGGTCTTTTGGTTGGACTGGGCCGCGGACCATTATGTCCAAAGATCACTGGAGGAGATGGATTGGCTGAAGTTAAACTTTGTACCAAAGACAGCCATCGCACCCAACGTCCATTAGAACCATTAGAAAGAAAATGTGTTTTTTTCCAGTGTATAGTTCGGATTTGACAGATGCTGAAATGAGCACACCTATGGCATAATTTACCGTGGTTCATTTCAAACAAAAGCACCAAGTTTCATTTGATTTCGTTATCGTGTCACAATAAGCCAAATCCACGGCACAGGTCGATGATTGAGCTGAATAAGTAAAGAAACTCTGCTGTGTTTATCACTAGAACATTGCAACTGACAATACAAACAATTCGAGTTGCTAGAAAACGATACAAATTGCTTGAACATTTGAAGGATCCTTCAGGAAGAGGCAGAAAAAAAAAAGAACTGCGAGGATCTCTCAGAACCGAAGTATACTTCGTCAAACGGTCATTCGAAATTCTAAACGGTCAATCCGAAAAATGGCAAAATCATTGAAAATCGACCCCAAATCAGTACGAACTACTTTTCATGAGGATGTAGGAAAACGTTCTTACAAGTTTTCAAAAAACCACTAAGAATGACAGGATGAAATCGGTACCGGGAGCAAGGATTTTGTTGAAGGAGTTCGGTAATGGACGGCAACGTACAATTTTTTTCATCGATGAGAAAATTTTCTTTGGGGAGCAATACCAAAACCACCAAAACAACCGCCAGCATTTGCCTAGGGATTCCTAACCGTATGAATATAGCAAGATCCCATCATCCAGTTTCGGTGATTGTTTGCGCGGGAGTTACTGTTTCCAGTAATATTCATTGAGAAAGGCGTCAAAATCAACCAATCAGTCTACCAGAAGCATTCAAAGGAACACCATGGCGGATAATTTATCCATCCCAAAACAAAAATTAAAGCGCTGTCGAGAGCTATAACTTCATGCTCCTTAATCAAGCATGTTCTCACAAGACAGCATGGCCTAGTAAGATCAACCACGGATCCAGAATCAGCACTTTCCAAATATTCAGGTTTGAATCCCATGTCAGAAACATTAAAACAAACGCTGGACAACTCCACGTGGTTGCGTTTTTTGTAAATTACATTTCGAGTCGATAAAGTAGATATTTCAGTCATTGATGCAACCACCAGAGAGACGTTTCTTTTAAATTTGTGACCAAATATTCGTAGCTCTTTGTATTGTTTTCGTACGATGTACGAATATTCTTTCTGTTGCAACAAAAGCTTCGTGCTTTTGACAGTTGCACCTGTGACATTAATTACGAATGTACCTTCATAATAAGTACAAATCAGTTTTGTTGCAGAAAACAACGAATGGATTTGTGAGTATTATTTTCGATTTTGTAATATAAACTAAAATTAACTTTCAGTGTAGCATTGTACTAAAGCAGCCGTACATTGGGCCAAAATCGGCATTTATGTGGCATTTAAGGCGACCTAGTTGCTTGATAGGCTGCCGTATAGACGCTTCGGAACTGCTTATTGGTTACCTGGGCATGCATTCTCTATAGTTTATAATCTGTTTTATTTGAACCGTTTATCCAATCTTCTTACGGTCAAAGAGAGAGTAGCGTTATATTTATTCTACATTTCAAAAACCAATTCTTGTTGTTGGAGAATTTAGAAAAAAAAACTTATGAAAAGGTCGTATTTTCGAGTATGATAAAATTAATTCGCAAATATCTCGAGAACGGATGCTCTAACGAAGGTCATCATCAACAGCCTCAAACTTTTAAAATACTTCAAAAATCAGATTATATAATCAAAATACGTTTATTCCCGCAAATATTAAAATTTTGAAAAATACACCGAAAGTTGATGTTGTAGAAAAAATTTTCCCTGACATTTTCTCATCCTGGAATCTTCGTTAAGATTTGAGTAATGATTTCAAGTATCGACATTCGTTTTAAAAAAGATTTTCGAGGTTTATAAATTTTATTGTTAATTTTCGATTTTTTCCGAGAAAAAAATCTCAGTGTATATTTTTTTCACAACCTTCACACATAGGGTCACAACCTGTTCTTAGACAGTTGTTTTGTGCAACCAAAGGTTTTCTAGCTACAAATTATTAATTGAAATGCTATTCAAAATGCTTACGCCCTATTTAAAACTGACACACAAACATTTATGTTAGCGCGGAAAATGCTCAGCCTCCTAAGCCAAACGCGTATACAAAGTTTCATTCTAATAAAAAAATATCAAAAATAATTTTCTACATTTGAGGGATTCCATCCAGAATGTGCCGGAAATCCCAAAAATCATACCCGATCATCATTGATTTGGATGAAACTTGGCACATGAGTTCGGTACGTTGGAAAAAAAAAATTCCACTGGTGTTAAGATAATTTGGGTTCAAGAGTAACTTTTGAGATGGGCGTATGTGTTTTTTCCAACATTTTACTTGAAAAATCGTAGTTCAAAAACCATTACATTTAGAGAAAAACTTTATACAAGGGAATTGTAGGGAACTAAAAAGCCTTTCTTAAAAAATCTACACAGAAAAAAATTTTTTTTTCATCAAGAAAAATAAAAAATAATTACTAAAAATAAAATATCTAAAAAACATATTTTTAATTTTTTTAATCTGTTGTATGGAAATTTGAGGAAAAAAGACACGTTTTAAAAAAACTCTAGGATGGACGCTCTTATAATAAAAAAGTTTTTCAAATAGCGAACTTTGGTGTATATTTCAAATTTTGGTTATTCATTCTTATAAATAAATTTTGATGTTACAATATGGTTTTGGAGATCATTACAAACAATAATGATCATAATGATAAACCACGTAAACGCAACCGTTTTCAAGATATTTCTGATTTTCTTTCAATAAAATTTCAAAACCTCAAAAAATACGCCCTTTTCATAAATTACTCGTGATATTAAAACAACAATAGCTAACGATTGTTTCTCTTGTGTTTTTAGCCTTTTTAAAACACATGTATGTGCCTCTTACTTACTCTTAACAGCTCGTCGATTGAAAAAGCTTCACTTAAAGTTATAAGACAAAAATAATGAATTATGGTTGGATTTATATTTATATATACCATTTATTAGTCTCGGTCATTGATAATATTACATAAACATTATATAAACTATTGATTGCTTTTATATATATTATGAATCCTGCCTTCTTCGTCATTCGAAAACAGTTTTACAAAAACTTCGTTTTCTGAAATTGGAACGAATGAGTGGTACTTTTGTGTACCTGCAATCGTTTTAGTCTGTCGGTAAATTTCATTCCATTCTGCTACCCCCTGTTCATACTCTTCATGTGATACATAACAAAACGACATTTTTGTTAAACAATCATCACTTTTTTGGTTCGCCCATTCGAATAACTCTAATGCACTTTTTATAGGGTGTTCATGTTGTACAGCAAGGCTTGCATATCTTGCCATTCGTTTTAATGTACCACCAATTGCATCGCAAGGTCCCTTACCGTGGGATGTTGCGAAAAAATGCCATTCAGCATCAATATTGTATTTCTTTTTAAACTTACAAAGGCTTGCAAAGTTCTTCCTATTTTTATATTGGGATGCTGCCCCGTCAGACATAAACGTAGCTTTCTTTACTTTAATTTTTGTTTGCAAAAAGCTTATTAGTTTTGAAATAAACACCTGCACCGCAATCGTATCATGTTTCAACACTTCTGAGATAACAATGAAACTGATATTTTTAAGTATTCCAGATTCCGTGTAATAAATGACAAAAGGGTGAATAGTGGCTTGCTCATTACTCAATAACTACTTTGAACAGCATCTTGAAAAACAAATGAATAATTTTCAGAAAAATCACAAATTATTATTACTTCGCTGTCTTTAAGACAACTTTTATAATCTCTCAAGAAACTAGACTGCTGAGATTTGACAAAATCGTGGGATACTAATTGTTCCAACTTTTCACAAAAATAAGCAATAAATTCATCAATTGGTTTAACAAGTGTCTCTAAACTACATCTATCAGTTGAAATCCATTGCTCAAAAGATATTTCAACTAAACCACGTTTTTCTAATTTGTCTGTTAAACTACTCTCAAAATCTGAAAAGCCTGGACATCGTTCGCATTCACGGAGGTAACATTTTTAGTTCTAGTTGATGAGCTACATAATATTTCTTCAAAACACAATTTATAATCATTCTCGAATGAATATTTTCTAAGACCATGAAGCATCAAGTTAATGTTCTCATGAATGGTGCAAACACAAATGTTATGAGAACCTGTGCTGCCAAGTAATTTGCAATGCTTTGGTCTTAGTGCTGCAAAAGAGCTAAACCCAACAGCATTTTGATGCATCTCTTGAAATTGAATGAAAGCTTCTCTTAATGAACAAACTAAAAGGCGCTTTTGAATATGAACCCTCTTACCTTCACTCCTCACTGAAACGTAGTCGTTCATACCAGGGGTTGCTCGTGTAATCTCATCACTGTCGTAAAATTGCAAAATTTGGTTTTTTATTTCCGGGTTCAGACCGTGTCCCAGCTTTTCGTTAGGGGCAGCTAAAACACCTTCGTGCTTTGCAAGGAATTTAGCTTGTGATACGATGTACTTGTTTGTTATTCCAAATTCTGCCATTACTCTTTGATTTGTCCAAGATTGTGGTAAAACCGAAAGTATCCTTACTTGATCGTCCCTCGAAGTTTCTGGATCAGCATACCGGTCCTTTAGCTGCGCGATTATTTCGTCATATTCGGCTGCTTTCACTTTCAATTGTTCCAGGTCATCCTCCTCCGCTTGATCCCCAAATATGTGTGTCCGAATGCCGTTTGAAACATCTTTGAACTTTTGCGGGCATAATTTACGTTCAGGAACTTTTTAGCCGATATTGGCGAAACGTTGATTCCAGCTACGCCCTTGTTAAATAGCTCAATATTATGGCGCCTTGAATAATCTTGCACACTGCTATCAGATGGCACTGACATTAATGATATTGCCGATGGCGTTTCCTCGAGACCACACAAGTCTACTTGCCGTGATGTAGATGGTTGTGGATCCATAATGTTAGTAATTGATGGTTTCTCACTAGGCTCCGAAATTGCAGCATGGGATTGTTCCGTTCTATTTAAATGCAAACGACAATTATCACAAATCATCAAAGAAGTGTCCAAATGTGTTTTGCCCATAAACTTGAGTTTTTGACATTTTGTTCGGTTAATTTACGAAGGTTTTTTGAGCACCGTTTAGTGGGAAACGGCATACAACACTTCTTCATGTTAAACTCCATTTTCAGTTCACTCAGATAGATTTTACTGATGAATGCGACTATGTATGAGCATATATATTGGCTGTGGTACCTTTGGAAATGCAGGTATAAAACATCTCTGGTAGTTTACAGGCAGCGTACATTAGCTGTTTTTTATGAGAAGATATACCTGACATACGTTATAGCTGCTATTTGTCTACCTACCTTAAGCAATATGTGTTACTTTCATCGCTACATCACCGAACTGTTCGGAGTGTAGTTTTCACACACTACACCCGACCTCTAACATCGTTGGAGCTTGGCAAAATAGTCAGCAGTTCGATTAATATGCTTCTTCTATATGACCCTCCGCATAATTTCATCATCTGTCCATTTCACACTTGTCGCCCCTGCGACATCTATCTCGCTGTTACTTTCATCGCTTTAGCAAATTCGCTCCCTTCATTCTCTGAGCGGCCCGACCGATACAGCCATAAAACAATTATAAATATATTGATTGCAATATTAAAACAATAGTGCTATTTATCTTGTTCTTTTCAAATGAGTCTTCTTATCATCCTGATATCAAAAGAAAAGAGGACATTAGAGTAATGTGAACGTTATAATATGAAGATCTTGGAAAATTTATCATTTCTGGTGGAAATCTCGATTAACTTAAGAAAGAGCGAATTTTCTGAGTTTTTTCATTCTATTGAAATAAAATCCGAAAAATCTCGAAAACGGTTGCGTTCAGGTGATTTATCATTATTATCATTATTGTTTTTAATGATCTCCAAAATCATATTGTATAATTAATTTTCATTTATAATAATGAATAACCAAAATTTGAAATATGCACCAAAGTTCGCTCTTCGGAAAACTTTTTTATTATAAGAGCGTCCATCCTAGAGTTTTTTCAAAACGTGTCTTTTTTCTCAAATTTCCACAAAACAAATTTGAAAAATATTAAAAATATGTTTTTTTATATTTGATTTTTAGTATTTATTTTCGATTTTTCTTTATGAAAAAAAATTTTTTTTTCAGTGTACATTTTTTTACAAAGCCTTTTTAGTTCTCTACAACTCCCCATATAAAGTTTTTCTCTAAATGTAATGGTTTTTGAACTACGATTTTTCAAGTAAAATGTTGGAAAAAAACATACACCCATCTCAAAAGTTACTCTTGAATCCAAATAATCTTAACACCAGTGGATTTTTTTTTTCAACATACCGAAGACGTGTACTAAGTTTTATCAAAATCGAAGATAGTTGAGTTTGGTGACCGACCGATTTGGCGTGGAATCAGTCATTTCTAGGTCATTTCCCCTGGAAGCGCTCATAGGTTACAGAACAGGGCACAGTTAACTTCGCAACACACGATATGTCACTGATTATGGTATGGCCATTTCTGAATGCACTGCCATTTTACGACGATTAAAAAATCTTCTTTACAAACTTTATAATCGATAAAATAACTGAGCGTTCTGCAAAAATGAAATTAACGAAAAATTTACATTTTTCATCCC
>JASCZW010021621.1:0-10365 GCA_034211315.2 Aedes japonicus
AGAAATCTATACGAAAATTCTCTAATAACGTCTTCCTTCAGAAGGAAAGCGAATCCATCAACACATTGATCCTGGCAACTCTTGTGTGCTTCTTTCAAAAATGGTAAAGAACCAGACCAGCCCTGGGACCTGGTAGTTGAAGTTAAACTACCTAAGGTTTTGCCAGTGACCAGGGTACTACATTTTCACTGTAAGGGAAAATCTTTTCTTGTAGAATTTTTCGAAGATTCCGGGAACAACTTCCACTACTATTTGAAACAATCTGACGAAAAAAAAATGATTTATTTTTCTATGGAAATAGATTTTACTCATTCAGAAAGAACAAAACAAGATTTAGGAGAGAAACTGCCTGTCAAAAACTAACATCTTGAATTTCAGATAAAAGCAAAGTTTCGGAGGTAAGTCTGGCGAAACTGCCGAGAAAATTCCTGTGAAGTAGCCAAAGTGGCCCCAAAATTCCTGGAAGATTTTTGGAAGAATTCCCATAAAACTTCCATGAAAAGCTGGTAAAATCTTCCGAAAGAAGTAGAAGAAATAATTTTAAAAGAAGAACCTTCCGTTCTACGGAGGAACTGGCAAACAGGATTCTTAATGGAAGCACGCAGGTTTTGTTTTCTAGACTCTGGTAAAATTTATGGGAATATTTTGGAGATCACTCACGAGGGATGCCAAATATCAAAACGATTTCTGGAATAATTCTCTAATAAAATGCAGTTTAAATTGGAATAACTTTCTTAAGAAATTTCGAAAATAATTTAAGAGAATTACATGTTCCTCTTACGGAAAGCCAGGACCTTCTTGAAAAAAAAACACATATGGAAAAACGTTTCTTCTAACTTCATTATAGAAAATTTTGAAAACACAACATGTCGCCAGGTTACCGACAAAACCTTCGAAATTTATGAAAAATTTATGAATCTACCGTAGAAAATGCTGCCAGGAGAAGTAGACTCGATTATGCAAAAAGTGAAAAACAAGATAGCTAGAAGAAATTTCAAGGAAAAATCGACTACCTTAGTTTGAAAAGTAGTTTCGAAGTAATCGGGCTTTTTCGAAGTTTGAATATTGTGTACTGAAGAAGCCTCCAGATTTTGAGAGGAAAAGATTCAGAAATAAATGGAAGAAACTTCTGAAAAATAGTTCAAAAATAACTTTTAAAGAAGACTTTAGTATTTTGTGATGATTCAAATAGATCAGAAAAATCTTGGAAAAATCGTATTGGAATTTGAAGTAGATGCCAAGATATCATCATGGAAATTACGAAAGAAACTTCTTATAGAAGATTTTAGGTAGATTCGAAGACGAAGAGATACGCAAGATATTCGGTAGATTTGGGGAATTGAAAGGCACACCATATGGAGTTGTGGTCGAAAATCTAAGAGTTTCGTCTCTACCGACACTATCAAAAAGGATGTGTACGAGAAAGAATGTCTGCAAAGCGCTTGCTACCGTTTATCAGAAGACACGACTCTCCAGCTCTGTTGTGGTCTGATTCGGCCTCTTGTCACTACGCGAAATCCGTCCTGGAATATTATAAGATACAAGAAGTCAAATCCGTGCCAAAAACAGCCGATCCACCAAACTGTCCAGAACTTCGCCCAATAGAGAAGTACTGGGCTCAAGTTAGGCGGAAACTCTTAGAAACTACGAAGAAAGCAAATGGTAGGGATGATTTCAAAAGAAGATAGAGAATCATCACGGAGGGCGTATCTGAAGTTACCGTACGGAACCTGATGGCGGGCGTACCACAGAAAGTTCGAAAATTTAACAGAAAGAAGAAGTAAAATCTTAATCAACTGTTTCTAATGTAGATATAGCTCTATTATTGTGAAACAAACAATCGTTTTTTTTTAATGTGTAATTTTTTGTTTTTGCTGCTGTTATTTTGGTGTCCTAGATTTAACGTGGACAGGCTTTAACGACCTGTTGCGCAGATCTGAGGGTTATTGATTTGATATAGATTTAGTTAATCGAGACTACGTTTCATAAGGCAAATTTCTGACTCTTCAGGGACACTAACTTTATCTGTGAACGCATACCTGTGTGAGCAACTATTTATTTTACGGATGGAGGATACAAAGTGCAAGGAATGATCTTTGTTAGCAAATCAGTATCCATCCAGATACGATTGGTTGTTTGCTTAAATCAAAGGCGTTTCGTGATCTAACATTCAACGAATTCCATCTACCAAAAGTCTTCGCTTAGTTAAGTAAACATATATTTTTTCGATTGAAAATCTATGGAAAAAGTCAAGAATAATCCTATGAGATTGGCTAAATTGGAACTCAACGATTTTTTAAAAAAAATTGCCAAATATCCAAAAGACTGTTGGAACAGACGCTTTTTGGGTTCTGATTTTCAAAGAAAATGGATTGGTGAGATTTTGGTGAGTCCATTCCAATTTTAAAAAATATGTTCAAGATTATTCCAAGTTTTCGTTAATCGTTTTCAATTTTTTTTTCTGTTCGATCAAATCAAAGCTAGCAAAATACGCATGAATATCAGTTTCCACCACGACTTAATCTGTGAGTTCCGACTCTAGCAGAACACTTGTTGCCAATGGGTTGAAATACCTTGATTGTGGCTCAGTGCAGCCACAATCAAGTTGCTGCACTAATAATGCCGTTTTTGTGTGAAAACACGATTCTGCATTTCCAGTGTTAAAGAAGCTTATTTCTCATAGTCTATTGGTAGAGATCGTATAAGATTTCCGAAAGAACATTCTCCTTTTTCATGATACATCCTGCGGAGTAGATCGACAATGAATAAGGATAATTCTAGATTTTTTTTTCATTAGGGCGAATCTGCACTTGAGAGACTCTCTTTGATTACTTTCTCTTTCATTCATATTCCATTCAGCGTTACGTTTTTCATTCAACTATTTGTAGAGTATGGTAGCCAGCACTATTTTGTTTCTATCTGTACTAAAGAATCCCTCAAAAAATTTATAATGGCGCTGTAATAAATGAAAGAGAGCGAGAGAGGAGAGAGCCTCTCATTGCTAGATTCGCCCTATTGAAAAAAAATCCTAGAATTATCCTAATTTAACACGTTTTGTCTCGTCGTTTTATATCTAAAGTCTACCTTCAGGCGAGTCATAATATGGGTCATCTTGTTTCGTATTCAAGTGACTCAGTCTGAGGCTGGGATTCGTCACGCCAAGAAGGCTACCTGGACCCATCAATCCATGGTCCGGGACACAGAAAATCCCTACGGAAGTAGTCTAGATTGATATCAGACTGACTGATCTTACCACTGGCTTACCAATATACCCCCGGCTCCGTCATTCTACGATGATGTTTTCTATCTTTATGAAGTAGTCTAAAGGTTTTGTGAATCAACTAACTTCAACATCGAGCTATACAAAACAGCAATGTCGCTTTTGAAGTTGATGTACCTTTTTCGAAATAATAGGTCGATATATCAACGTATTTCTATATTCCATTGAGGTTAACCCTCCGCAGATGTGAGTAGCCCCATCAGCATCACTACTGTTTGTTACAATCGGTTCTTAAACTCGAAATTTCAACATAATATATAAACCAGGTGTAAAACATTCATTCTTGTGAGTGGCCTTCAAAAGCATCCTTACTTTTTGTTAAAATCGGTCCTTATACTTGGTTATTAATATAGTTATAGTTGGTTTATATCGGTTCTCAAATTCGATGTTTAAAAACATTTTTCAAGTCTACTCAAATAAACCACCCACACTTCTGAGTGGCCCCAACAGCTCTTACTGTTCGTTTAAATCGATCCTTGAATTTGATATTTCAACGTTTTATTTTATTCCATTGAAATAAACCACCTACATTTGTAAGTGGCCCAACAGTATCCTTGCTGCTTGTTCAAATCGGTCCTTAAATTCGATGTTTTAATGTATTATTGTATACCATTGAAATAAACTACCCACATTCGTGGGTGGCCCAACAGTATCTTTACTGTTGGTTTAAATCGGTGCCAACATTTGATAATTTCCGTAGGGATTTTATTGTGAATCTCTCTGCACATATTAAAATGTTTTATTCGCTGCCGACATCATTTGAATTGAGCACATCCTTTACCAAACCCAACCATTTTATCCAACATCCCAGTGATTTCTCATGGAAGTGCAGCGGTGTTCTCGGCTTCCAATAAAGCGAGAATCACGTCAGCATATTCCTACCATTTGACCAGCATTCGGGCGGGGCCGGTGCCAGTGTTGCGTTAGTTTGGGATCAACAGTGTTTACATATTGAGGATTTACGCTAGTCCCAAACATCATCGTTGATTCTCTGTGTAATTACAGCTGATCTGGGAATAACGGAGTAGCAACCTCGGCTGGTTAATCATAACCATGCTCATGCTCTATAAAGTTCTGTCCAGTTAGAATCCGGAATCACTCATTGTGTCGCAGCGGCACGGAAAGTGATCGCTGCAAGAATTCTTTTACAGCGGTTTGTTTACCTAGGCGCCCACTTTCTGTATAAATTTCACGGTGTTTCGTGCAGTGTGTCAAAAGTTATTCCAAATGAAAGTCGAGAGGAGAGAAAAAATTCTGCACACCCACGTTGATAATCCAACGTGGTCCGCAATAAAAATCGCAAAAACGTTGAAAATCGCCAAATCAACTGTGTCTGATGTGCTCAAACGTTTCAGGGAGCGAAAGAGCGTGGATCAAGTGCCTCAAGGTAAGCGTCGTAGTAGAACATATGACCGCAAGCTGAACCAGAAGGTGTTGAGAACCGTCAGACCAAACCCTGGACTATCAAATAATGAAATCGCACAAAAATACGCTGCTGCTCGCAGTACCGTTCGAAGAATTCGTTAACGAGCAGGATATTGTTCTTATCGAGCCAGCAAGCAACAAAACAAAACGTTGAAGCAAAGTTTCGTCACCAAAACTCGAGCTCGGAAATTGTACCAGCAGGTTTTGACGAAGTACCAAGGATGCCTGCTTAACGACGATGAAACCTACGCCAAAATGGATTTCGGACAGCTTCCTGGCCAAAAATTCTACATGGCGACGGCACGAGGAAGTCTGCTTTTATGCATAAATTTGCCAAAAATTCTGATGATTTGACAAGGGATATGCAGCTGCGGAGCAAAGACCAAAGTGTTCGTGACAAATGAGACGATGGACTCAAAGCTGTACAAGGAAGAATGCCTCAAAAACCGCGTACTACCTTTCATTAAAGCCTACAGTTGGGAAGTCATCCAGTGGTACCGCGATAATAACGTAGATTTCATCGATACAAACTATAAAAATAAACCCACCCAACTGCCCGCAGTTCCGGCCCATCGAGAGATTTTGGGCAATAATGAAGTGGAAGCTTAAGAAAAGTGGAAAGAACGGCTCGGGACGCGACTCAGATGACCAAAATGTGGAACAAATGTGCCAAGGAAGTTGACTCCGGAGGTGTGCCGCGTTTGATGGGAGGAATAAAGAAGGAAGTGCGAATTTTCATTAGGAGTGAAGAGACGTGATTTGTATTGATTTGTTTTTCTTTAAAATACAGTGAATTACCTTTGATTTGATGCATAAACTTATTTGTACGTCAATCCGTTACCGAGATACAGATGATTATATTATACCGGATTCTAAATGGACATAGCTTTAGGTGGTGTTGTTCTTCTTATCTCAGTTTTTTTTTCTGCCAACAGAGACTATGCAGCTAATTTGCTAATTAAATAGGGAAACATACTTTCGCCATTTTCAAATGATCCCTTTGGGAAATGAATAGATATTATATTTTAACAGAGATGAAAAATTAGAAAATTCTCAACGAAAGTTAATGCGGATCTCAAAATGTTTCAACATATTTTTAATAATTGGAATGGACTCACCAATATAAGTTTTCGATTAAGATCATTTTTTTTCTTCTCTTCATATATCTTTGGGTTTCTGAAAAATATACCTTCTGCTGCTTGCCACATAAGAACATAGTTCTTAGGTCGCTGTGATTTTGTTGACCATTTTTGACGATTGACGATTCAAGAATCAACTGACTTAGGTTAAAATTGATTTCAACTGCGAATTATGAACAACAGCAATGTCAATTTTGAAATCAATGAGCCGTTTTCCGAAGAAAAAAAGTTGTAGTATTCTACACATTTCAGTCCATTTCAAAACAACAACTGTCAACAGAAACAAATAGCTCAATAAATCCGAGAACGAAATTGACGCTAACCTAAAACAAACGGAAATAAATCAGCTCCGTCTTTCGCGCTAACGAATCAGTTCGATCGGAAAATCACGCAAATAAACGCAAATTTGCCACGACACCCAATCGACCACAACTACGCAAAGTCGACAAAAAACCACAACAATTCCTAACACAATCACCCGCAACACATAACAGCGTGACTGTTCTGCCATTCCGGGCCAAGTGACAGCGAACAAAAAAAAGAACCTCGCAATGGAATGGAGAAATCAAATCACACCCGCTCGCACACATACTGGCCCAAAGAGAGGGGGGACTGAGCTATGTGCACAGATAATAATTCAATTTAGATACAATTTGCTTTCATTACCGTTGACGAACACGGAACGGTTCGTGCCCAGGCCGTCGTTGGAGAGTGTCAACGATTGGCCAAATCGCAGGAAATTGATACGGAAAGTCTTGTCTCAGATTTGTTACAAATTTATTGAATTTCGGAATTGATTTCCAAGAAAGAAGGAAAACTCCGACTGACAAAGTCCGGTCGCTAGCAAATCGCTTCTAAATTTCCCGACCAGTCCGAACTGAAGCCGGGAGAGAGGGAAATCTAGCACTTGTTGAATGACAACTTGCTGCGCCCACTCACGAACGAAAAGAACACAACAAAACTGGCATTAAATTTCCGCGGCGGTGCGAGACTAAAAGAGTCCCGGCCGGGGATCGACAGTTTTTCACCAGCGCGCGTGGGTCTCCGCGGAAAATTGCCCGGCATTCCGAAACGCCCGACAATTGATTTCCACCGGGCACCTGCACGAATGACGACTGCTGCAGTAACGGCGGGTGTTGTTTTAAAAATAAAAAGCCATTATAGTCGGAAACAAAAAGCCGACGAATCCGACGGCCCTTCCTCCTCCGGGTTGGACTTTGATGGAGAACATCTGCTCCGCCAACGATTGGAGCGGTTGAACCTTGAACCTCTTACTCGAGACGATTTGCATTGATAGGGGGTATCTCAGAAATCAGTTTTCCAATTTCGAGTTATCATGTCATTTCATGAATCAAATCCATTGATCCGATGGAGTTGATTCGAATGGAATTTTGGCCTTTCGAAGCACCACATTAGCCGAAAAAAAAAACGTGAAACAGACTCTCGAAATAGTGCCGACGACCGACGGCGAGGGGCGACGTGCTCATCATGCTCAACAAGTGTGTCGGTTTGTACTCAAAGGCTAGGTACTATGTAGTGTGTGTGTGTATCTGGCGGCAATCGAGTCAGACTGAGAGTTGGCAAACTTGACTGGCCGACGACCAATGAGGTGCTCGTCATGGTCATTCGCACTGCAAGAAGCAAAAAAAAAAACACCCAGATTGCACCAATCCAGATGGGCAGGCCATTTTTCGGACGTTAATGTTCAGTGTCGTCATTTGCGAAGAGACCAAGTTGGTGGTTTCGCCGCTTGACTTGAGCGGTGGTTAATTTCGGTCGAGTTGAACACGGTTTAATTTGTTGGTTAAAGTGAAATTCAGTTGAATTGATTTTTGTGTTTTTTTTAATTTAGGGATCAGGCCAAATTCGTCGTTAAATAACATAGCAGTAGAAAAGGATGGGCAATTTTAGACTTGTAGATTGCTTTAAAACCTTAATAAAGCTTTTATAAGAGTAGAATCCTTAAAATTATTTCCTAGGATATTCACAAGCGATTATCCATGCAATTGGCAAATCTAACATCTCCCACAAATTTCTTGGGGCTTGTTAAGAACTTTTCCAAGAGGTTCTATTGTACTCAGCGGCACTTTCGTTCGATTTTTCATTGAAAAGGTAGTAAGATTTTCCACAACAAATTAAGATTCTTTTATTAAATGAGCGATCTCAAATATGCCAAAACCATTTCCATCGAAAACAAACTAAATGTGTATCAAAATATGTATATAATTGGAACGATCTCACCACGTTATACTATTCGATGAAGCTTAACTTCATCTTCTTCACACCAAACTTCTTCAAAATTAGAACTTCTCCCAGAGGTCCTGTTGTACTCAGTGGCACTTTCGTCCGATTTTTCATCGAAAAGAAAGTAAGATTTGATTTACAAAAAAATAAGATTATTTTATCAAACGAGCGATCTTAAATATGCCAAAACCACAAAGTGTTAACTTAGCAAAATGAACCAACAAACCAAAAAGACCTTAACTGTTTACTCTAATTTTCGATCTTGCGCCTGAAATTAGACTACAGGCATGGCCGTATATAGACATATATTCATTGTCCAGTTGCAGCAAATTGCACGAATCAATAGAGAAAAAGATCAAACTATTTTGAAACAATCCCTACATCCCTACTAAATGTGGATCAAAATATGTTCAATAATTTGAATGATCTCACCATGTGCTACTTCTTCAAAATGTGTTCTTAAACTTCTTCAAAATGTGGACTCATAAAATGTGGATCATTCATATTATTTGGGTTGTTTCAAATCCCTTCTGCTGCTTGAAACGTTCAGATCATATTTTTGAGGTCTCTGTGGCATTGTAGACCATTTTTGATCTTTTGTCCTGGGTGTCTCATAATAGGTGTCACTTAAGCAAAATGGGATTACAGCAAAACAAATCAACCAAATCATAGCATTAATTTTTCATTTGAAAGATACATGTACGAGAAATAAACCATATTAATTCAATTCGAATCTCTCGCCCTTTTTCGTTGGTAACTTTGCGCAAACGCTTTCAGCAGGCACGCACGATTTCCATGTAATTGCCAAATCTAACATCTCTCACATTTTTTTTTTGGGCTTGTTTAGAATTTCTCCCAGAGACTCCGTTGTACTCAGCGGTACTTTCGTTCGATTTTTCATCGAAAAGATAGTAAGATTTTTTTACAAAAAATTAAGATTCTTTTCTCAAATAAGCGATCTTAAATATGCCAAAACCACAAAGTGTTAACTTCGCTAAATGAACCAACAAACCAAAGAGACCTTAGCTGTTTACTCTAATTTTTGATTTTGCGCCTGAAATTAGACTATAGGTATGGACGTATACAAACATATATTCACTATCGAGTTGAAGTTAATTGCACGAATAAATCGCGAAAAAGACCTAGTTTTTTTAAACTATCCCTGCATCCCTACTAAATATAGATCAAAATATGTTCAATAACAGGAATGATCTCACCATGTTCTACTATTCGATGAAGCTTAACTTTATCTTTTTCCCACCAAACTTCTTCAAAATATGGACTCATAAGTTCAATTATTTATTTGGTTTGTTTTTTAAATCCATTCTGCTGCTTACCATGCCAACATGAAAACATATTTTTGAGGTCTCTGCGGCTTTGTAGACCAGTTTTGACCTTTTCCACAGGGTGTCTCACAATAGGTGTCACTTAAACAAAATGGGATTACAGCAAAACAAATCAACCAAATCATAGCTTTTATGTTTCATTTGAAAGATACATGTTATAGAATCAAACCATAATTATTCAATTCGAATCTCTCGCCCTTTTCCTTGACGAACCTTGCGCAAACGATTTGTAAACCCATCGCAGCTGGCACGCACGATTTCCTTAACAATTTGGTCCCAAGTATCAACCAAATGTTTCTTGAATCGATCTAAAGTAAGCCCTTTCGTAGGGCCTAGATGTTGAAGCATATAACCCCAAACAGAGTAGTCAAGTGGGTTGAGATCCAGTGAAGATGCAGGCCATTGTCTTCTTTGCCTTGTGAGCTGAAGCTGAGTCCTGTTGGAAACAATATGGTGTATTCAAAACCTGCTCGATGTAATATTCAGTGTTAATTTTTACGTTAGATTCTATGAAAAGAAGAGGAAGTTTTCCTTTTCGTGAAACGGCGCCCCATACCGTGATTTTCGATACATTCTGATAGCGTTCTACAGCTAGTATATCTCTTGGAATATTGGCAAGACTTTTGCTTTACACACGGTCATTTTGTTGATTGTGACTGTCCTGAAGGAGGAAGAGCTTTCCATCCGAAAATAAAATCTCGCAGTCGTTGACCCGTGAACCCGTTGTTTCTAGTACGGCTTGCATTCCAGATCATGTCTGAGTCATGTTTGCTCAATTTACGGCCGGATTACGTCTTATTCGCTCGCTCACAAATTTGAGCTTTTTCTTCGTTCGGGCACCTCTTTTTGTTGAATGTGGACATTTCCAGTTTCCTTGAACCACTCACTCCGAACTGCTTAAGGCTTTTGAATATGTGACACGGTCCAAGCT
>JASCZW010021622.1:0-10363 GCA_034211315.2 Aedes japonicus
TCTAGTTGACTCTAGTTGTCGCATAATGTCCAGGAACACCTCCCTTGGCATGCGGAAACGCAGAAGTGCTTCTCGTTGTAGGTTTGCGTGTCGCTAAAGTAGTCCTGGAACAGCTTCCGATGACCGGAACGGAAATCACGGTCGACGTTGGGGCGTCATCCTGGATGTGACTATCTCCGTTTTGACTCTTGTTTATCCCCTGCCAAACTACAAATCAGCATTATCTAATATCGTTTTAATGAAATGCATGCATTCACTCACGCACCTTCATCCAAACGAAAGACCAAGTGTTTCTTGTCGTCAACTAACGACGCACTACTGGCATTAAAAATTCTATGGTCAAACCAATCAATGGCAAAATGTTTGTGGAAAATAAGCGACCTCTGAAAAAAACTTCTGATCTCTGATGTTGAATGGTCGACAGGATGACAGATGGCGCGTTTAACAACAAGAAATACAACACCGTTGCGGGGAACGCAAATTTGGTCTATTTTAGCTAGTTTTATTCATGCTGATGCAAATCAGTCAAGTTGATCTATAAATAGACCGCCGCTGAAGATGCCCTTACAAATAAATTAGACCGGATTCTTACGGCCCTTTTTAAAGAAACCGTATCACATGAGTTTTGAGTTCATCAACGTAACCTTGGATGAAGGCATCGTAGCCGGACACAGACAATATAAAGAGCTATTCTTATACTGTACATATTTATAATACTTAGTCCTACTTACCCTCTCGAGCGGGGCATTGTCCAGCGTATTATTGTTGGTATTATTGAGATCATCCATAGTGGGATTTTTAACGTACTTCTAGATATCGTGGCAAAAAAGAGGTCAATCCGTTGACAATCACTTTTGGGAAAATGATGAGAGGTAAGATGGATGGTGGATGGCAGGGGCAAACAAAAGAATAGTTGAAGTATTTTCAATATCCATTTATGGGTAAAAAATACCCATATTTTTGTCGATAACATATCAACCAAATGGGTAATATTTTACCCATTTTCGTGTTTTTTTTATTTACCCATTTTTTGACAGCAGCATACATGTTTGAAAAATGGGTGAAATTCTGCGTGACATAATTAATGGCCGTCCCCACATTTTTAATCTGTTGCACTAACCTATCAATACACTCATTGTTCTATTCCGGAGATGTCATTTGGCTAGATAAGAACAACACTATTTCAAAAATCACATTTTAAATCGTTTTGAATAACGGTAAACACTTAAGGAGTCTAATGCATGGTTAGTTCATGTTTTGACGTTTATCAAACATTCGACCCTTTGTAGTCAACAGGTCGAATGTATAATATATTGATGTTTATATTAACATATGACATCCGTCAAATTATTTTTGGTCTATTTTTAAGAAAAGGTAGGCTTTATCGAGATGAAATTTTATTCACATGAGAAACTAAGAACATACAATCGGATAATGTATAAAACTTAATTTGTTTACTTTTTACACAAAAGACCTATTAAATAGGACTGCAGACGTCTTAATCAGATGACGTTTGGTAAAAAAATCAACATGGCGTGTAGTGGCCAATTCGGCCAAAACATCTTCTCACCTCCGGTAGACTACAGGAAATGCAGCAGGCACATCTGCAGGCCCTCGTCACATTCATGTCCCACCCGTCGTGATGTATGGCTGGCTAATCTCTCCACACCCACATATGGCCTTCCAAACCAAGAACTTTTTGGAGAATTTGACCACCTTCTTCTTCCTTACCACCTCAGGAACGACAAACCGTGATGTGGCAACGTAAAAATCCTGCCCCGGCCTGATACGGCATTGCGTCGGCCTTGGTGTAAGTATCCTCGTCCATCACGAGGCATCTCGGTTTCGCCATCAACTCTTGGTACAGCTTCTTGGCGCAGGTTTTGGCTACCTAGTTTTGTTTGTCGTTCCGATTTGGTGGCTTGCCTTGCAGACGTAGAGGCCGACACGTTTCATGTTGTTCTTTTTTTTACAAAACAGATGGAAACCTCCATCTTCTTCGCCACATCACAGATCGTAAGGTTCGTCGCTTGAACAGATTCAACACCTCTCTTGTCTTCATTAGTTTGGGTAACCAATTCAAAAAACTAGTTCAAAAGTGGCAAAATCAATTGTCACCAAAGAAAAAAGAATGTTTCTTAAAGAAAAATATTTATTTTCGAACAAATATATAAGTTTGCTTTATATAAATGAAAATCAACATACATTTTACCGAACTCACATCAGTATGAATAGTTATTTCTCATTTCTGATAAACACTGGGACTTTTCTCTTGATACCTCCCATTAGGTTCTGCAAAACTTTCTCCGTAACTTTCCGTTATGCCGCAGACCAAATTTTCTTGAAGCAGTCAACAGAGCTTGCTTTTCTTTCATCTTTCTTAAGATGCCGCTTAATTATTGCCCAGTTTCTTTCGATAGGACGCAGTTCAGGGCAGTTTAGGGGATTATGGCATTTTTCGACAAAATCAACGTTTTCCTTCTTGTAAATAATTATTGCTAAAAAGAGATCGAAGCAAGCTTTGAGCGCGAACGGACGTGTTTATATTTCGCTGTCAGTTATTTAGTTGGTCGCACAAAATGGTAATGGGCCCAATGTCGCGAGTTTGAAAAGTTGGTGGAAAATCGGTGGAAATCGCGTCATATTTCACTGAAAACGAAGAGTTTTTGTGGAAAAAGTTCATCACAGTGTATGGAGTTAACCGGTTTTGTTATCGGGCATAGCGCGTTATCTATTGTGTCGGTAATTGTGTTTGGTTGCGAACAGCTGCGGTCGTAGCGAGGTATCTATTGTTTCGGTTACATATTGTTCGGTGGCGTTAAATGCTCCACACTATATGGAATGAAGATCCGGGATAATGTGAAGTGCGGAACAATGTTCGGTACTGGGAGTAGGCGGTGTTTATAGCAAGTTTGACGTGCATTTTTTCCGCTGTGTTTTCCGATATTACAAAACAATTATTATCGGAGTAATTCAAGTTTGACCCTTAACTGGAACTGTATCTACAGCAATGCCATGTCGGTAATGGAACTGGTCCGTGGCGGAACTGGTTTACGATGAGAAGTTTGCCGAACATCGGTGTTTGTAGGATGCCGCGTATCCCGAGTGTCCGAAGAGATTTTCCTGAGTCCTGGAGCGATTTCGAAAGTTGACTTTGGTAGACAGGTGCAATCTGGTTGAGCCAAGAATGGCTACGGTGGAGGAAATTTTGATCAAACAGTTGGTGGACATTCTGTAGAAAACGAAAAGGTAGTGACGATGTTGCTGGGTTGGAGGAGTTAAGTTCGGGATACGATGCTATTTTCGCTCACCTGCAATGCCATTTGGGGCAAGCACGGCGGGTTTGGATAGGCATCATTTAGATACCTTGGAAGAAGCAGAACGCCAACCAGTCGGACCCCGCAAAGGATTTTCAGACAATTGAGAGGTGGTAAGTGCTCTCAAAAACGCGGAGCGAAACAGGTAATTGTTATCCATTTTGTCCCCTGAATTATATGAACTATATTATTTGATCACATCACTTATCAAGGTGAATCCTGATCCATCGAGCCCTACCCTACTAACATAGAAAACCTCCTTCCTGTGACCTTTGTGGGGATGCAGAGGTAAACACGGTCCCTAAACAGCAAAGGTCACACTAACTTTCCTTCCCTATTCCCACCTGATCGCAAGGACCTGGCCGGCGCCGTTATTGATTATTATAGAAATTGAGTCACTGAAACGTGTACAGTGCGAATGGTCGTTTACTTTCTGCCCCACTCAGTTGATTCATTGTGCAATTTCACTGATTCTGATCAATCACGGAGTAGCAACCATTGATACGTGCAAGTCAGTCAAGCTAAGCATGAGCATCGCCAATGTAACAGAAGCGTAGTGAGCATATGCCAGATCCGGCCAAAACAATGGAGGATCCGTATGCTCTCGGGAGATGGGTAGAAGCCATTTTTTGATTCATTCTTTTCTATAATTTTCACCGTTGATTGAGCCCGTTGTGAAACAAGTCACAGAAGAAAATAGCTTGTCACACCTAAACAATTGATGCCCCGTAAATGTACTGGTATCGAATTCGTCGTCAATAAAAATGCATCGGTTTGACATTTGGAGGAGAACGTCATGCAAGTTCCGTGATCGTATATTCAAAGAAGCTCTCTGTGAATCCGTCCTGCGAGTGCTTTCGGCTTCTTATAGGTTCTGTTATAGTTTCGGTTTTTGATACTCTGGACAGTTCCGATGCAATGTCCACTCTTTTTTGGCAATTTCACGAATGGAACACGGTTTATGTGATTTTAAAAGGCGTAACGCTGCCGAGCTCCTTTTTCTTGTCCGATGCCCTCTTTTTGCGTCCAGATTTCAGTAAATCTTCAAGAGAACACGTTCCTCTAAACTTCTTACCATCCTTGAACACTGTAGATTTAGTGCACTTCACGTTTTTTGCCAATTTATGAAACGACAACTTTTTGAAAAAACCATTTGTGTAGAATTAATCTACGAGTTTATAAGTTGATCCGACCCATCCTTCGAAATTTCTCACTAATTGTAAACAAGCCAAAGGCGTCGTCTACGTTGCATCGGGTTAAAAATCGCCACACCAAACACGACATGGACGTCAAAATCCCGAAAACTGCACACGCCGACGCAAATGGACGACAAAACCAATGTCAAGGCAAGAAGTTTTATACGGCAACCGGAAGGGGAAATGTGGCAAACAGTTTAAAGAATATGAAACTGTTGAATTACGTTGAAAAATATCTGGTTTGGGAGGCTTTTTGTAGCTGTGGTTTGAAATGCAGTATGTTCTTATTGCAATCGGGATCTTCAACCAAGGAATTAAAGTAAATGAGTGTACAGAAAAAAAGGGTCCCGGAAGAGTAAAACGGACCATGAACTAGTTTTCAGGATTTTTCCTTTCAATCGTTATTTAGTTCTTGATTACGCGATTCAGTTCACAGTGTTTTTTTTTTGCTTGTTCTCGAATTCATGACTGCAGCTCACAGATCTGGGCACCAATTTTTTTTTCGTGTTTTTAGAAAAAAATCTACTGTCCTGAAGCAACAACCGAAGACGGCTTCCTACCATTTGAGATAAAAAAGGCCATGAAATGATATCGAAACTCTGATATCTAATTTGCACCAAACAAACCAAGTAAACAAACGAAAGATGACAGTCAAATGCACAGCAAGCGATGATTAACACATTAAAACTATCAAAAACACACGCATACAACGCAAATGTACGTGGATAGCTTATTTTCGATACATTCCTTTGTCAAGTTTTTTGTTTACTAAATCACAAACGTTCTATATTTACACCGGTATCCCACTGATCGTTTGTGTGTGCCTTACCATAGAGTTATTCATTCCAGAGTTGAATAGATCAATTCAGCAGCCAAATACAAAGTATGTACTACGGAGGTAAGATCCGAGTTGTACCACCTTCGAGCCAGTGATGGTAGTTCAACTTCAACAAAGGTTGCATTTGTTGTATCTGCGTTAAAGGCTATAGCGGTGGATGGTCATATTATCTATTTGTATAAATACAAATGCGTGCATCGTTTGAGTTGTAATCTCGGTTATAGTCGACCGTTTGTGCAAGAATGGCTGACAGATTTTGATAAGATAAGGGTTGTATGGATAGGTAATCCATTAGTTCAGGGGATGTTTGTTTCTATGATGGTTGGTCTGAAAAACCGCAACGGCTTATCCACAGTTTATCACATATTTCGATGTAAATATTGTTATGAATGTAGGCTTAAAAGATCATCGAAATTGCTTCCATAATTCGTATTGCATGGTTAAAGGTGAACGATAATACGATAGGTGGAAAAATATAAATGGGGTCATCGATACATTTGTTGTTTGATGAATTTGTCATACACGTTCGAGTATAAAGTCTCTCATTTAAAATCTGAAATTATTTGACACAATATACATGTTTCAAATATTACTAAATTATCAAATATTATTCACTTTTGAGTGAAATTTTCGTTCCGAATTTTGAAAACACACGACGACGATGATATATTTATTATTGTAAAGAAGGATCTTACGTCTTACTCTACAGCTTTCAATATGACACATAAAACCGAATTCACTTACGAAGTATTGAAGTATTGATCGTTTTCGAAAAAACATACATAATGTAAAGCAAACATATTCTCAAAAACGATGAACCCATCTCTCTACTCATTGGGAGATCCTCTTGTTGGTTAACTATCAATTATGACCAATTTCTTACAATATGGAGTGAGGAATAAACCACGAATACTGATGGAATAAATACGGATACTGATGGAACTGATTGCTTCAATCAGATTGACTCATGTTGTTAATTTGATTTCCACCCAATATTCCTTTTTAGCATAAAGTCGCGACGATCCACATATCTTTAGTAGTACAAGCTCCGGCCGGATCCTCAGAAGGGCTTTGATAAACAAATCAGCTACCATTGTTTCTGAGGGACAGTACTTGTAGCATACAGATTGCGTCTGCTTCAGATCCTTCGAAAATTGTTGCAATATCCTTCGTTTGATGACTGAACTTTTCAGTGTTAAAAGCTCATTTGAAGTCAGCTTTGATTGTCTTCATAGATTGTTATTGAAACCTTGTTTCCCCAAATCCTTGATCAGTCGTTGCAACCACAAAGCTTCTGTTCTAACAGCACTGATCGCACAGCCCTTGCCACATCATAATGTCAAATGATAGCGGGAGGTAAGATGGACAAAGATGATAAAGGATGTCCACAGTTAAATTACATCACTTTAAACTCGTCCTCAAAAACAAGTCTTTCAACCGATTCAGGGAATAAAATACAATGTTTAATCTTGGTTTAGGTATTTTTGTTTCACTGTATTTCTTTACCAAATCCAAAAGCCCGAACTTTCTTCCTAATACCACGAATAAAATTTTGTAGAACGCTGGAACTGAAATTTTTTTTCCGCTTTCAACCATGACTTCAACATTTCCTGTTCTGTAGTGACAATTTTAGGATGCTTACGAAGTTCGTGCTTCATTATAGCTCAATATTTTTCAATTGATCGTAACATTGGAGAGTTAGGGGGATTAAGATCCTTCGGCACGACACCATTCGTCTTGTACCACTCCAGAACATCCTTGGAGTAGTGACAAGAGGCTAGGCCCGGCCAAAACATTGTAATAACGTTGTGTGTTTAGAGAAACGGAAGCAGTCGTTTTTTCAGGCATTCATTCATGTATGCTTGACCATTTACAATTGAGGTTGTCACGAAAGGCTTGCTCCGTTTACCACACGAACAAATCCCCTGCCAAATCATGAATTTCTTGGAGCTTTCTGAACTTTGAATGAACGGAGCCCGGCTCGTTTCTTGGCTTTCTGCAAGTGTTGGTCAAGTGCAGCTTTTTCGCAACATCCCGAACGGAACAGTGGGGTTTGTGTTTAAAGGCAGCAACCACTCGCTTGTGATCCTTCACACAGTACGGAACACTTTTTCTATCACTCACCTTCTTCCGATCTAACGTTAAACGTTCCCCGAAACTTTTTATGACACGAGACACTGTAGACTGGTGAATTTTCAACATCTTTCCGATGGCTCGGTGCGAGAGAAGTGGGTTGTCGAGGTGCGTGTGCAAAACGGTCCCGCGCACTTGCTGTTTCTTCGACTCCAGTTTTGAAACTACGACACATTTCATAATGAAACTCACGCAGTGTGAACAATACACGCTGAGGTTATTTCACCAAAAATTTCGTTGAAATCAACCCAAAGTTCGAATTGTTACAGCTTATTGAAAATGATGCAAATTAACTGTGAGAGAGTGTGTGAGAGAGAGAGAGAGAATTACATCGTCTTCAACCAGTTGTGTTATCTTTTCTACTCTAACTCAAAGTACTTTATAATACCCGTAAAATTTTGGCAACAAGATTAAATAATTCTAGGCTTGTTCTGGAATTTGAAAAAAAAACAGAAAGGATTTCAAAAACCTTAGGTTTTCCACGTGTTTCAAAACCGAACCACATTAAATAGCAACCATGCTAAAATCTAGCGGGTACTGTCATGTGTCGAAATATTTGCTTTACAGTGGTGTTGGATTTTTGTATTGGATAACCACCGAGTTTGTTAACAGTTTGTACTTAAAATGTTCTCTTCCTCCACGACCCTCTCAGCCACACTGAAAATTAAATTTTTCTCCTATTACGAAATCGAACACCCAAAAATTGAAATTGTAGCAAAAAATGCAAAATTGCAATTTTGCAGTTTTTGAAATCATATCTTGAGAAATCCGCATGATTCTGAAAAGGCAAATTTGCCCATCATGTTCCACAAAGCTTTTTATGGTATAAACAAAGCCATGCAAATGTGTGCAAGTGGTTATCGCTGTGTGCCTAGTGCCTCGACAATCGCAGCAACCGTTGGGTTTTTGTTCAACCGTCAACAACTTCTCAATATGGGTGAGACAATGGCACAGAACGCCGGTACGCCGTATGCCTCTGTTGCTATTCCGCTGTCAAGTGTTCTATTTTTATCTGCACTCGTCATCACACCCTATCGCCCTCTCATCAAGTCACCATGCGGTTTATGAAATAAACGAAGCCATGTGAAGTGTGTAGCGACCGAAATTTGCTTCATTGTTGTAACGTTGAGTGCCTCAAAAACCGAAGAAACTGCAGGACTTTTTATTCCATTCACCTCAACTTGTTGTGGTGACTGGATGGTTACAATGAAGAGCCGTCATGCTGACGGTCGTGGTTCGAATCTCGGTAGCGGATGGAAATCTTTTTTTTTGTGCGCCATTGAATTTACTACTACTAATCAACTGTACAACATCCATTGGCGGAGCTAGACAATTATTCTGGAGGGGGCCTGGAGGGGGCCTGCCCGAAGGATTTTTTTCGTTTGTAGGAATATTGAAAAGAGCAATGAAAGTAGCGTAATTATTTAAAACGTGTTGTTTTTATTGAAGAATCAAAACAGGTTGAATCGAATAATTGGATCTTTTCTGCGCCTCAGTGAGTCAAGATGCCTTAAGAAATTGAGTGTGGTGAATATGTACCTCGTATTATTCCGTGTGGATCAAATGGAGAATGTAGTCACCTTATTTGATTCTCTTGAGGTGTCTCAACTCATCCGAGGCTTAGAATAGACCTGAATTTAAATAGAGTCAAGTTTAAATTAATAAAACAAAATTTCAACTACATAAAAACAATGAACATTTTAAATGTATATCAAAATTTTGATTTGTTTGGAGGTTGGTCGCAAGCGGACGTGTTTTATACTTCACTGTCATATTTTTTCGCTCAATTCTGCGAAAATTTCCAAATGGAAAATCAATTAATCAACTTTATGTGAAAGTGAGAAAATTTAGTATTCGTGCTTATTGAATATCTATCCGTAATATATAAAGTGACTGATTCGACAAATTACGACAACCGTTTGCGCTAGCAGTATCGAAGCTTCGCGTAGGCTCTGAACGTGAAAACTCGTTTGAAAATTAGATTTTTTTACATTCATCATTTTGCTTTGCAATGGAATGAAATAAACTTTTTATGTGAGAGAATGAACAATCAAATCTTTTAAGCAGTGGTTAAAGGAAGCAGGTGCGGATGTGCGAACAACACCAGTGGATTCGGCGGTTTAATTCAAGGATCGACACAAGGGAGTGAGAGAAACCTTCTTCACCTCACCCTGCATGCGGATTTGGTAGTAAGTGTTTGAAAACATAAAGGTAATTGTTAACCAACAATAATCAATAATTAGTATCAAAATATTATTAAATCTGTCTCACGCATGTCTCATTAAAACTATTCAAACCAATACTAGCGTTTGTTGTGGGACGCGGTACGTAATCTAAGCCCAATTGTGTTATTATATGGGTAAGCTTGCAAAACACGTTTTACTGGCTGCAACTGAAAATTATTAAAAAACATTAATTTATTTTCTAATCTGGTATTCGTAATACGTATTTCGCAGCTCGTTAAGTAGGTTTTGGAAGTCAACCAAACCGGTCGCGTTTTCTGGTCGAATTTAGTGATCATACGTATAATGTTATTGAGCGGTGAAAAATGAAGTAGTGTTTGCATTTATTGAATGGTCAAAGAAAAATGTTAAGAAAAAATACGCAGAGCACAAAAAGTTGCTGGGTGACATGGTGAGCGAGTTCGATCAGTGAAAACAAAAGGTCCGCTTCCAGCGGAGCATGTTCGAGCTGATCCGACTGACGGCCAAGAAATTCCCGGAATACACGGTGTTCAATAAGTTCGAATACAAGTTTTCATCATTGCGTAGGTATGCGCCATGTACATATTCTGCATTGGTATTGGTGTCAGCTTTAGCTTCATTCCATACGCTACCGAATGTGCGCGGTGTTGACATTCTGTTAGTTGTTGTTCGTTT
>JASCZW010021623.1:0-10364 GCA_034211315.2 Aedes japonicus
TATATAGACAAAAAAATGACATTGTATAAAATAATTAAATTAATTTGAATTAAAATGATTTCAGCTCTCCCTTTGGACGTGACAGCTTTTCCACACAGAGGCTTGGTCTGGTGGTTTATAGTGATGACAACAAACACGATGATGATGCTGATGGGGATGATAGTAATTAGGATGATGATAATAGTGCTGATTGAGTGGTACTAGCTGGTGGTGTTGGAAGTGACGGCGACGTTGACATTTTATTTTAGCTCATCTTGACCCGCATGCGGGGAGGACCGATCAGTGGTATCTGCTGGGTGGCTAGGGCGCGAAATGCTTCGTTTGTCAGGTGCGGGTGCGTCGTCACCATGTTCTTCCAGCCGACGGTTTCCATCACATCTGTCGCATGAATGTTGATGAAGGCCATCGCTTGCGCCTTCAGCTGGCCGGCGCTGTGCAGATCGGCCAGGATCAGCATTTCTGCGGCCTTTTCCACCGACAGGTTAACACAGAGCGCTTTTTCACACATCACTTTTAGCTTCTCGAGGGCGTACTTGTCCGCCGCGGCCAGCAGATCGTCCGCCATCTTGTACAGGTTGGGAGCCTTACCGGTGTAGATAAACCGGAGCATCTCTTTTAATACTTCTTGGTCAACGTCGGTGATTGCCACACGGTTCTGTTTGCGTTCCTCCATCTCGTGCTCGAACATTGCCGCAAACACAGGACTACGGGCAGCTAGGATTGCTTTGTGTGCTTGAAAATTCCGTCCACCGACCGCTAGCGTGACGTCGCTGATCTTTTCATTGTCAAACAGGACCCCTAGGTCTTCTGATAGTTTACATTCTGGCTCTTTGAATTGAATGATGTTATTCTTACCGGAAATATTGATGATGTCCGCGACTACACTGATCTCGGTCAATATCGTGAGCTTGTCTTCGAACAGGAGACCGTTGGCTTCGTCCTGCAAAAAGTCACGCCGGATGAATTTCTTGAAGCCCCAGTCCTTGCCCGGCACGAACCGGTACGCCCGCTGGGATTCCATCGATTTCGTTTTCTCCTGTCTGGCGTTCAGGATCGAGAATTTGAACTTGGCCCGAACCTCAGATTTGTTGCAGGACAGCTGCAGCAGGTAGAGCGAGACGTAGTCTTTACTTTCCTCGTCCAGGCCCTTTGGATTCACGCGCAGACACCAATTGAGTTTGTCGTTAGCACCGGCGGAGAAGGTGGACGATTTCAGCCCATGGCCCATCTCTTCCTGGCAGAAACTGAAATTGTTGATAGTCCACATGTAGTTGAATTTTTCGACATTGACCTGAGTGTAACACCAATTTTCCGCAACAAATGTGTTGACTTCTGGCAGAGGGGGGCCTGGCACTCGACTCACTGCCATTGTGCTGCTGGAAGACTGCAGGTTGGAGGTGACTCTAGCCGTTTGCGCTGCCAGACAGTCACTCGCTACCGGCAATCTCGCTAGCGCCATCCTAACAGGAGATTATCCACCGAGGGTGGCTGGTTTTGTAGAAACAGGATCAACAGGATGAACAGGAAATACGAAAACAAGTCCCACTGCTTTTGTCGTTGCGAATGGGACTCCTGAAGGCTATAAACAGCTGCTGTCGTTTTGGTGTTCGTTGCGTGCTCGTATTTTCACTGCTTCTGAGTTGCCACGGCAATGAAGATCCACTTTTTGAGTAAGAAAGTCAACTTTTCACAGCTAGGAGAGTGACTTGTACTCTTCCGGAACTATTGAGGTTCTACGTCTCAGGTTTTTATCGGTATCTTCGACTCACTTTGGTTTGGACCTGTACAATTTTTCAATCAAATTTCACTTCCGTCTATTTCGAATAAACTCTATTCTTTTCGTATTTTCACTTCTCTTCCGTGCCTTCACTTTCACAGAAACAATTTTCCAAGCTTCTCTCCTTTTCTCTATTCTTTATTCTTTTTCTTCGAGCCTTGGCTGCATGTACACAGGCATAAACAGAAAGTAGTCCCTCTAATCTTTTCACAGTAATCCTCTAATCTTTAAAAGTGTGGTCGAATTCGATTTTTGTTGGCACCAATTTTTCGCTCTTTCGTTCTTTTGCACCGGCCAAATATGAAAACAATATCAAACCCACCAAACAAGGTCCCTTATCAGCTCTCACGATATCAGCTTCGCACAGGTAATAATTTGTTGCAATCTTCCGCACGTAACGACCGTTCAAAAACCATCCAATAAGCTGGTATGGTCATTGCTACATACTAACACACCGAGTACAATGCATTAACGCTACACATACACATCGGCACGATATAACAACGCGGCTCATGGCTGCACTTAGACGATTTTCCCGACAGTGTATCCTAACAATATTTTCGTTAGCTTTTCAAGTACATCTGTGTTTATCTCAACACATCTAGATGCTCAACGACTTGCACAGTAAACAGGGGCGGTATTGGTTTACCAGCACTCTCGGACCACTCTCACACTCAAGCACAGCAGGGCCTATTTTATTGCCTGAACGATTCCAAGGTTCTTCCGTTATTAATTCCGCAGCTCCTTCCTCATCGCCACTCACAAACTACCATCTGTTGTGGATAAAACGGGTCGTTTTGATCACTTGACATTCAAGATCTGTCATTGGAGTACCGTTGTCCGTTGATATTAGTCGCTGGTTTGCTTGTTTTTGGCACACTCACGAGACGAAAACGGAGATGACCACTGCGAACTTCTATCACGAACCAACACAACTCCGCTCACACCTCTGTCACCGAAGCTCACACTTAGCACACACCGGCACATACAAGTCTATATCAGAAGTGCTGTTAAAGTCAACGTTAAAGAGCACTCCATTGCTGAGCTCTCGGACTTCACGTCAATTCAGATCATGGACCTTGTACACTAACCGTTCGTCCGCCCGTAATATGTCCACAGATTATTTTCCTTTGGTGGAAATTGGAACACCGAAATAGATATCGAGACACCGAGAATCGACCGCCCTTAAAAGGGGGGGGAACGAAACGTACCGCTCCAGTTTCGACAGTTGACGAGCACAGCGAAGAACTGCAACTGAGCCGCACTCACTACCCCTTTGGTGTAGTTTGCTTTCCCTTCCTATTGTGCAAAACCTAGAGCAATGATCATTGGGTCGGAAGCACTAGGTATTATGAGAGGGGTTTGCAATCGGATTTGTTTCAAGTGGTGTAGTGACATGGAGTTCACGATACACTTCTTCACCGAACACGCAACCGAACACGGCGATTGGTAAAAGGCTTTGTGAGAATATCACCACTAATCTCACATAAACAGGGTTGCCACATTATTTTTCGTGCCCATTTTTAATTTTGGCCACAAAAATTTTTTTCATCTGTGTTTAACTGCAAAAATCTTGGCAAAAATCTTCACTTCAAATTTTGTGTATAAAAATGGAATAAAAACATGTCAGGAGCCTGAACGCTAATGCACTTCTGTTTTTATAATTATGTTGAATTTAGTTAAGCAGATAAATACTAATCAAAACACATTTATTTTGATAAACCGACACAAAATGGTCTTTTTAATAGAGCTTTAGTGCAGTTATCGGTTCTCCTACATCACACTATGCCATTTTTAGTTAATTTTCGAAAAAGTGACAACAATTAAAATTCAACAACAAAAACAAAACACTCTTAACAACTCCTTTCTAAATTTTCAAGGGAAAATACCCAATGGGTTATTTTCTACAGCATTTTTTCCGTGATTTAACTTGATGTGGGACACCCTATGTGTATGTGTGGTTACAAATAGCTATCATTTGTTGCTCGCATTACGAAAATGCATATATCATGCACATAGATATTATCAATGTTTTTTTTATTTGTCAGGTGGTTCCGGATTTTGGTCTTATTCAGATTGCATTGTAAGAAAACTCGCTTCACCGCTGCCGAAGAATACAAGATTAATAGAAAGTCCGAAATGAACTTTTTAGCAAGGGATAAGCCAACATCCCATCTGCTCGTTTGAAACACAGCTGTTTTCTCCAACAAGTTTCCAAGTCATCCGATTCTTCCATGTCGGTGTCCTTGCAAATGATTAAGTCCTCAGCTAATGAAACTTATATTCGATTGCAGAAGTTCGGATATTGTTTAATAATTGAGTTGAACATTTCTAAAGCGTGCAAATTCTTGGGGTCAACGGTTAATGCAGGATTTAGAACCAGATCGTTCAAATCAATACGCTGAATGACCTGTTTAAAATACTCGGTAAAGAAAGCGCAGCAGATCGAGTAGAAAGCGTCTTTCCGGGTATCATCGAGTTCCGGATCTGAGCATTTCTCCTGCTGCTACCCCGATATAAGTATGCTTCCTAGTTTCTCATCATCGAAATCATTCAGGTATGTTAGGTAATCATGCTCACAAATATTTGGAAAGAGCGCCAATCACAGGGACTTAAGCTAAATGCACATGTTCGGGAATTCTGGAGCTTCTGAGTGAAATACACGGTTCGCTTTATTGATAAGGGGCAAGAAGTGGATAAGTGGCTGCGTCTTTGGGTTATTAAGATGACAGAGAATGCTCTGTGCGGTTTGATTGTTGTCGCAGTCAGATTGCAACGAGAAAAACAACACGAGCTCCGAGAACCGTTTCAAATTCTTTTTGACAACTGAATCCAATGATAGCCATATGGCGGCAGATGGATGCAGAATTTTCAAAGGCTTAAGTTCCAAGATACTTTGTATCATCTGTAATTTCTTGAATCGTTAGAGGCTAGAGGACAAGTAACTGTAGACTGATTCCACGCCAAATCGGTCGGTCACCAAACTCAACTATCTTCGATTTTGATGAAACTTGGTACACGTCTTCGGTATGTTGAAAAAAAAAAAATCCACTGGTGTTAAGATTATTTGGATTCAAGAGTAACTTTTGAGATGGGTGTATGTTTTTTTTCCAACATTTTACTTGAAAAATCGTAGTTCAAAAACCATTACATTTAGAGAAAAACTTTATATGGGGAGTTGTAGAGAACTAAAAAGGCTTTGTAAAAAAATGTACACTGAAAAAAAATTTTTTTCATAAAGAAAAATCGAAAATAAATACTAAAAATCAAATATAAAAAAAAACATATTTTTAATATTTTTCAAATTTGTTTTGTGGAAATTTGAGAAAAAAAGACACGTTTTGACTCTAGGATGGACGCTCTTATAGTAAAAAAGTTTTCCGAAGAGCAAACTTTGGTGCATATTTCAAATTTTGGTTATTCATTATTATAAATGAAAATTAATTATACAATATGATTTTGGAGATCATTAAAAACAATAATGATTATAATGATAAATCACCTGAACGCAACCGTTTTCGAGATTTTTCGGATTTTATTTCAATAGAATGAAAAAACCTCAGAAAATTCGCTCTTTTCTTAAGTTAATCGAGATTTCCACCAGAAATGATAAATTTTCCAAGATCTTCATATTATAACGTTCACATTACTCTAATGTCCTCTTTTCTTTTGATATCAGGATGATAAGAAGACTCATTTGAAAAGAACAAGATAAATAGCACTATTGTTTTAATATTGCAATCAATATATTTATAATTGTTTTATGGCTGTATCGGTCGGGCCGCTCAGAGAATGAAGGGAGCGAATTTGCTAAAGCGATGAAAGTAACAGCGAGATAGATGTCGCAGGGGCGACAAGTGTGAAATGGACAGATGATGAAATTATGCGGAGGGTCATATAGAAGAAGCATATTAATCGAACTGCTGACTATTTTGCCAAGCTCCAACGATGTTAGAGGTCGGGTGTAGTGTGTGAAAACTACACTCCGAACAGTTCGGTGATGTAGCGATGAAAGTAACACATATTGTTTAAGGTAGGTAGACAAATAGCAGCTATAACGTATGTCAGGTATATCTTCTCATAAAAAAACAGCTAATGTACGCTGCCTGTAAACTACCAGAGATGTTTTATACCTGCATTTCCAAAGGTACCACAGCCAATATATATGCTCATACATAGTCGCATTCATCAGTAAAATCTATCTGAGTGAACTGAAAATGGAGTTTAACATGAAGAAGTGTTGTATGCCGTTTCCCACTAAACGGTGCTCAAAAAACCTTCGTAAATTAACCGAACAAAATGTCAAAAAACTCAAGTTTATGGGCAAAACACATTTGGACACTTCTTTGATGATTTGTGATAATTGTCGTTTGCATTTAAATAGAACGGAACAATCCCATGCTGCAATTTCGGAGCCTAGTGAGAAACCATCAATTACTAACATTATGGATCCACAACCATCTACATCACGGCAAGTAGACTTGTATGGTCTCGAGGAAACGCCATCGGCAATATCATTAATGTCAGTGCCATCTGATAGCAGTGTGCAAGATTATTCAAGGCGCCATAATATTGAGCTATTTAACAAGGGCGTAGCTGGAATCAACGTTTCGCCAATATCGGCTAAAAGTTCCTGAACGTAAATTATGCCCGCAAAAAGTTCAAAGATGTTTCAAACGGCATTCGGACACACATATTTGGGGATCAAGCGGAGGAGGATGACCTGGAACAATTGAAAGTGAAAGCAGCCGAATATGACGAAATAATCGCGCAGCTAAAGGACCGGTATGCTGATCCAGAAACTTCGAGGGACGATCAAGTAAGGATACTTTCGGTTTTACCACAATCTTGGACAAATCAAAGAGTAATGGCAGAATTTGGAATAACAAACAAGTACATCGTATCATAAGCTAAATTCCTTGCAAAGCACGAAGGTGTTTTAGCTGCCCCTAACGAAAGCTGGGACACGGTCTGAACCCGGAAATAAAAACCAAATTTTGCAATTTACGACAGTGATGAGATTACACGAGCAACCCCTGGTATGAACGACTACGTTTCAGTGAGGAGTGAAGGTAAGAGGGTTCATATTCAAAAGCGCCTTTTAGTTTGTTCATTAAGAAAGCTTTCATTAAATTTCAAGAGATGCATCAAAATGCTGTTGGGTTTAGCTCTTTTGCAGCACTAAGACCAAAGCATTGCAAATTACTAGCAGCACAGGTTCTCATAACATGTTGTGTTTGCACCATTCATGAGAACATTAACTTGATGCTTCATGGTCTTAGAAAATATTCATTCGAGAATGATTATAAATTGTGTTTTGAAGAAATATTATGTAGCTCATCAACTAGAACTAAAAATGTTACCTCCGTGAATGCGAACGATGTCCAGAGCTTTTCAGATTTTGAGAGTAGTTTAACAGACAAATTAGAAAAACGTGGTTTAGTTGAAATATCTTTTGAGCAATGGATTTCAACTGATAGATGTAGTTTAGAGACACTTGTTAAACCAATTGATGAATTTATTGCTTATTTTTGTGAAAAAGTTGGAACAATTAGTATCCCACGATTTTGTCAAATCTCAGCAGTCTAGTTTCTTGAGAGATTATAAAAGTTGTCTTAAAGACGGCGAAGTAATAATAATTTGTGATTTTTCTGAAAATTATTCATTTGTTTTTCAAGATGCTGTTCAAAGTAGTTATTGGAGTAATGAGCAAGCCACTATTCACCCTTTTGTCATTTATTACACGGAATCTGGAATACTTAAAAATATCAGTTTCATTGTTATCTCAGAAGTGTTGAAACATGATACGATTGCGGTGCAGGTGTTTATTTCAAAACTAATAAGCTTTTTGCAAACAAAAATTAAAGTAAAGAAAGCTACGTTTATGTCTGACAGGGCAGCATCCCAATATAAAAATAGGAAGAACTTTGCAAGCCTTTGTAAGTTTAAAAAGAAATACAATATTGATGCTGAATGGCATTTTTCGCAACATCCCACGGTAAGGGACCTTGCGATGCAATTGGTGGTACATTAAAACGAATGGCAAGATATGCAAGCCTTGCTGTACAACATGAACACCCTATAAAAGTGCATTAGAGTTATTCGAATGGGCGAACCAAAAAGTGATGATTGTTTAACAAAAATGTCGTTTTGTTATGTATCACATGAAGAGTATGAACAGGGGTAGCAGAATGGAATGAAATTTACCGACAGACTAAAACGATTGCAGGTACACAAAAGTACCACTCATTCGTTCCAATTTCAGAAAACGAAGTTTTTGTAAAACTGTTTTCGAATGACGAAGAAGGCAGGATTCATAATATATATTAAAAGCAATCAATAGTTTATATAATGTTTATGTAATATTATCAATGACCGAGACTAATAAATGGTATATATAAATATAAATCCAACCATAATTCATTATTTTTGTCTTATAACTTTAAGTGAAGCTTTTTCAATCGACGAGCTGTTAAGAGTAAGTAAGAGAGCACATACATGTGTTTTAAAAGGCTAAAACACAAGAGAAACAATCGTTAGCTATTGTTGTTTTAATATCACGAGTAATTTATGAAAAGGGCGTATTTTTTGAGGTTTTGAAATTTTATTGAAAGAAAATCAGAAATATCTTGAAAACAGTTGCGTTTACGTGGTTTATCATTATCATCATTATTGTTTTAATGATCTCCAAAACCATATTGTAACATCAAAATTTATTTATAAGAATGAATAACCAAAATTTGAAATATACACCAAAGTTCGCTATTTGAAAAACTTTTTTATTATAAGAGCGTCCATCCTAGAAGTTTTTCAAAACGTGTTTTTTTCCTCAAATTTCCATACAACAAATTAAAAAAATATTAAAAATATGTTTTTTAGATATTTTATTTTTAGTAATTATTTTTGATTTTTCTTGATGAAAAAAAAATTTTTTTCTGTGTATATTTTTTAAGAAAGGCTTTTTAGTTCCTACAATTCCCTTATATAAAGTTTTTCTCTAAATGTAATGGTTTTTGAACTACGATTTTTCAAGTAAAATGTTGGAAAAAACACTCTTGAACCCAAATTATCTTAACACCAGTGGAATTTTTTTTTCCAACGTACCGAACTCATGTGCCAAGTTTCATCCAAATCAATGATGATCGGGTATGATTTTTGGGATTTCCGGCACATTCTGGATGGAATCCCTCTGTAGACACCTATCATCAACTGTTCCTGGTAGAATTTTGAATGTGTAGCTTGCACAGAGAGCCAAAAAGTGGCAAGTACATTTGATAATTATCAAATGAGGACAGTTTCTTGACGGATCGTTCAGAAATAGGTTACCGATGCTCCATCTGATCAAATATTATTTTCTCTTGCCCATCCACCTATTTTCAGCTCAGCTTCGCATATTTTGCTACTAGGCGTGGGTAATATATTATTTTCGAATTCGTTCCTGCCTTAATTGTGGCTGCTGCTTCTTTGTGTCTCTTGATGTATATGTGTGAAGGAAAATTTTATTGGTCTCGTTTAGCAAAACAGAGTATGTCAAGACAAACATTACACCAAGCTTCGGTAGAATCATTTCTTCAATCATTTTTTCAATCATTCTTCAAAGCACTGAAAACCTTCGCCTGTCAGCCATTTGGTATTAAACTTTTGCGATAATGCTTTTCTCACAAATTTTGCAACAAAAACAAGTTCGAATGTGACTTTCGAAGTATCAAGATGTCTTTCAGGATACTTCAAGAAAAACTTATTTTCCACTTCATTCACGTCCTTTAAATAATGGACTCCGAAGAATACGGTAGAAATAACAACCATCTCCTGTAACTCCTCTTGATTTTTTTTCCAGAAAATTTGAAACATTTAAAAACGTTTCCAAGGAAATATGGTGGCTAAATTATGGTAAAGTTTATGATTTAAGTGGGCAACTACATTTAGAATTTCTTAGGAGATAGCTTAAAAAAAAGGTTGAACTTATAATTTAAGGTTAAATACTACTTTACCGTATAGTTCAATGAACAATGTCAGCAATTATGTTAACTCTATAAAATTTGTGTTAAAATGACTATGTTTCATATAAACAATTTCGACAATACTCTTATCAGCTGAGCCAACATTTTTCCAGCGGAAAATAGGAGGTTCATCTTAGATTCCTCTAATAAATCAGGACTTTCTTCAAGAATTACCTTAGTAAATACCTTATAGTTTTTGTGTAGCTTTTTCAGGAGTTTTCCTTTCAGTAGGATCCCTTTAGAACTACAAAACATCACGTGTTCAAGGATTCCTCCAAAAAAATTATTGCAAGGAAGTTTTGGAAAACGGTCAATGAGGTGCCAGAAGAAACTCCTGAAAGAATCCCTGGAGGAATGCCTATAAACTTCTGAAGAATACCTATAGAAACACCAGAAGGTATATTTCAAGAAATGTCTGAAAACTTTTCATAGCATCGTTAGAAAATTCGATATTTTTTTTTAAAAACAAAAAGATTTCTACAGGAAAAATGTAACCGCTGCTCAACGGGTTTTCGGATAAAAATAAACACTTTGCAAATCTAGTAACCTTAACATACAGATATCTGTATGAAAAAAATGTAAAAATC
>JASCZW010021624.1:0-10358 GCA_034211315.2 Aedes japonicus
TTACGAAGTTCGTGCTCCAGTATAGCTCAATATTTTTCAATTGGCCGCAACTCTGGAGAGTTTGTGGGATAAAGATCCTTCGTCACGAAATTGAGACCATTCGTCTTGTACTCCTCCAGAATTTCCTTGGAGTAGTGACAAGAGGCTAGGTCCAATGTTTTGATAAACGGAAGTAGTCGTTTTTGCAGGCATTCATTCATGTATACTTGACCTTTACAGTTGAAGTTATCACGAAAGGCTTGCTCCGTTTACCACACGAACAAGTCCCTTGCCAAATCATTATATCTTGGGGAACTTTGGCACTTGCTGTTTCCTGACAGATTCTGGAACTTCAAACTTGTCTTTCGCAGTCACATACTCGTTGCCGGAGTTTGTTTAAAGTCCGCTTTTACGTGTGTTTCATCGTCCATTATGCAGCTGTGTGGTTTCGTCAACATTTTTGTGTACAGCTTACGCGCATGTGTTTCAGCTGTCCTATTCTGTTTTTCATTGAGGTTTGGAGCTTTCTGAACTTAAAATGAACGGAGCCTGGCTCGTTTCTTGGCTTTCTGCACGAAACTTTTGGTCAAGTGCAGCTTTTTCGCGACATCCCGAACGGAACAGTTGGGTTTGCGTTTAAAGGCAGCAACCACTCGCTTGTGATCCTTCACACAGTACGGAACACTTTTTCTTCCACTCACTTTCTTCCGATCGACAGTTGAACGTTCCCCGAAACGTTTTATGGCACGAGACACTGTACACGCTCAAAACACCCTCTCACTTCACGCAAAATTTCGTTGAAATCAACCTAAAGGGCGAAATGTTACAGCTTATTGAAAGTGATGCAATTTAACTGTGGACACCCTTTATACTAAATTACGATGTGTATTCAACCATCTTCATTGAGTCCCCTGGCAGGTCAACTGTTATTATGACAGCATCTGGGATATTCTAGGTCATCCGAACAGTTCTGGAGTTCAGAGTTTTGGGTCTACAGTTGTAACTATGGTTTTATGACTGATTTATATCTATTCAACCATGTTCAATAGATCTTCTGATACGTCTACTTACATTATTATGAAATCTGGAATGTTTTGGGTAATACCAGACTGTTCATTTGTTCATAACTTAGAATCTACAGTTGAAACTGTAGATTTTTCAGATATACGATATGTATTGAACTATGTTCATTGGATCGGAAATGCAAACGAAATTATGAGATAATCTGGGGTGTTATAAGTAATCCAACCTGTGCTGAAGTAGTGAGCGAAGGATCTTTAATTGTAACCTTAGCTATTTTGGCTATACAAAGATATGATATGTTTATTGAGTTTTCAATCAGGTCAGCGGACATTTTGGGATTATATGAGATGTTCTAAATCAGCTATACAGTTCTAGAGCTCAGAAATTAGGATCAGAAAATATTAACTGTAATTTTTTAAGCTATAAAAATTCACGATGTGTATTCAACCATGGTCGTTGAATCTTCTAGAAAGTCAAAATATTTTATGGGATAATCTGGGATTAAAATTCTGTCCAGTAAAAATCCGGAATCACTTATTGTGCTGCTGCGGCACGGAAAGTGACCGCTGCAAGAATTCTTTTACAGCGGTTTGTTGACCTAGGCGCCCACTTTCTGTGGTATAAGTTTCGGGCAGTGAGTCAAAAATTATTCCAGATGGAAGCCGAGAGGAAAGAATTCTGCACACCTACGTTGATAATCCAACGTGGTCCGCAATAAAAATCGCCAAATCAACCGTGTATGATGTGCTCAAACGTTTCAGGGAGCGAAAGAGCGTGGATCGAGTGCCTCAAGGTAAGCGTCGTAGTGGAACATATGACCGCAAGCTGAATCCAGAAGGTGTTGAGAACCGTCAGAGCAAACCCTGAACTCTCAGATAATGAAATCGCACAAAAATACGCTGCTGCTCGCAGTACCGTTCGAAGAATTCGTTTGCGAGCAGGATATCGTTCTTATCGAGCCAGAAAGCAACCAAAAAGAACGTTGAAGCAAAGTTTCGTCACCCAAAATCGAGCTCGGAAATTGTACCAGCAGGTTTTGACGAAGTACTGCTCCTCGACGATGAAACCTACGTCAAAATGGATTTCGGACAGCTTCCTGGCCAAATGGCGACGGTACGAGGAGATGTTCCTGCGAAGTTTAAGTTTGCTTTTATGGACAAATTTCAAAAAAAAAAAAAAATAACTGATGGTCTGGCACGGGATTTGCAGCTACGGAGCAAAGAACAAAGTGTTCGTGACAAATAAGACGATGGACTCGAAGCTGTTCAAAGAAGAATGCCTCAAAAACCGCGTGCTACCTTTCATTAAAGCCCATAAAGGTCCCGTGAAGTTTTGGCCAGATTTACAGCCGGGAAGTCATCCAGTACCGCGATAATAACGTAGATTTCATCGATAAAAACATAAATCCACCCAACTGCCCGCAGTTCCAGCCGATCGAGAGATTTTGGGCAATAATGAAGCGGAAGCTGAAAAAAAGTGGAATAACGGCTCGAGATGCGACTCAGATGACCAAAATGTGGAACAAATGTGCCAAGGAAGTTGACTCCGGAGGAGTGCAGCGTTCGATGGGAGGAATAAGGAAGAAAGAACAAATTTCCATTAGAAACGAGGAGGAATAATTTGTATTAATATTTTTTCCCAAAATAACAGTGAATTACCTATGTTTTGCTGCATTAAACTTATTTTTACGTCAATCCGTTACCGAAATACAGATGATTTTATTATTCCGGATTCTAAATGGACATAGCTTTATCTAGGTCTTTTTAAGTTAGCCTTGCAGCTGAAAAAGCTGCTGTTACTATTTGCCGGGATTCTGCAGAATAGCACCAAGCGCACATCAAAAAGGGCGAGCACCAATTGAAAGTTAATGTGGTCTTATAGAACTATGCGAAATGTTTCTGGAATTCGTTCTAGTTTCGGAGATATGGAGGGAAGAAGTTCCGAAAATCACCGATTTTAAGAGCTTAGTCGTGTATTTTGGTAACCCCTGGGCAGAATTAGACACAACAACTGTCAAATGAAAGGTATAATAGTTTTGTAAAGCCTATTGAATATTTTTGGAATGAGTGAATCAGTTCTGGAGATATGGTAGGACAACCTTTCAGAACACTGAGATTTCAGAAACTATTTCGACAATCTTGGTAACAACTAGAATGAATTGGACGCAAAAAACCCCAAATATAAAATATATTGGTCTCACGAGCCTTGTCAAAAGGTTTTGGAACAGTTCCGGAGGTATGGTTAGACAAAGTTTAGGAAAACATGGATTTCAGGAATTAAGAATTGGACGCAATAGCCATCAAATGAATGGTATTATGGTCCTACAGTTTGCTATTATCATTAATTAGTTATGGTGTCGGTCATACGAATTGGATTGAAGTATCATCAAATGGAACAAAAAAACATTGAGGTCTAGACATATCCCAGGTATTCAGGGAAGTCACTAGAAATAAACACACTTTACATATGTTGTGAATTAAAAAACCCGAATTCATCCACCTATGGTGAGATCTGACCCTTCTTACGTGTTATATTAAAAAGTGGTTATCGGAACTTGATGTCACCAGCTCCTCACTTATTTTTGAATTCTGATGTGATTTGAGGTACCACATGATATGTTTTGGTTAAAGTAAAAAACTGGCCTCTTCCTTGTAGCTAGCCAGAACATGCCAATAAAATTTAGGGTACCTGATGCCACCTCTATCCGTGGTTGATTTCACTAGGCCGTGGTGACTCGTGAGAAGATACTTGATTAATGAGTATGAAGTTATAACTCTCGGCAGCGCTTGAATAAAAATTCAAATAATTTGTTTCCGCCCATCCTAGTAGCAAAACCGACATGCATGAGTACGATAATAGAGAAGCAGCGGTTGGTTGATCTTCACGAAATTCATTTCATGCATTATACAAAAAGGTGTAATGAGAGCATTTCACCAGATAAAAAGCAAATTGAATGTTTCATGCAATATACGATTTTTATGCAATTTTTTTTTTAACATTTACGAAAATGAATTTTCAGTGTATTCGTGTTATGTTTAAAAACAAATACTAAAGTAAGAAATAAGATAAGATCAATGTTAAAATTATACATGTTTGTTGCGGCTTCAGATGTTGCCTGATACACTGTCATTGTTTAAAATAAAAAATAAATATTTTAAGCCATTTTAAGAATGGGTGATTATGATCAAAACAAGTTTAGAGCCATTCAAGATAATTTTCCAATATACGGAGATGCCATGCCATTAGTGGCATGGTCATTTTACGATCACAGGACTGCAATCCTTAAAGTTAAGTAAATTAGCTGAGGAATAATCCAAATCTAAATTAATTTTAATATATTAAAGCTCTTGTTGCGAAAACCCTCAGGTTTCAAGGTGGCCAACATGTTCGGCCTAATATTGTGTGAGAACCCGGGTGCGAATCTCTTTGGCTTCTCTTCAATCTGATGTCTCTCACAATTCCCGCTAGCTGATAAAAACCCGACTTATAACTCCGTATTCGATCCCAATTAAAACCAGGCAAATTCGAATGACAATCAGACACAACAAGTCACATAGATCGAACATTTTCTGATTTAATATAACATGTAAGTCTAGTGCTTTCCATCGAATTCGATCATCACTCATGACGCTGATCAACATGTTTGGATTATGGAACAATTCTTGAATCTAAGAAGTCACAACCCCAACTTGGCTGAGCATTTCAACTTGTCAATAACCAATGTTGAATGAATCGCGTGCAATACAACGACCGCAAATCGCGTGCATCTTGTTCAAAAGTTTAAACCACCCCCTATCCTTCGGCCCAGCATTTCGTCAGTCCTGTAAACTATGCATAAGCGCACTTGAGCGCTTACCATTCAAATCGCCCATAACTCACTCACTTTGCTGCAATAAATCCGCTTAGTTCTGCACGTCTTCAAAGCAGCAATAAATCCCTTCCCCGCCCCACCTGGAGCAGTCAGCATAGCAGTCAGTGTGTAAGTGAACAAGTTGGATAAGTGAGCTTTCTACGTATTCAGCAGGAGAGAAAAAACATAGCAGAATGGAGAAATTTACTGATATTTATTGGTGCATTTCTAAGATGTACAGACCGAGCTCCACGGTCGATAGCTGCTGAGAGCTCGGTGGTTTGCAATTCTTTTCCCATCTAATGTGATGTAATACAACAAGCGCAGTCGAATTGTCGTGCTATCAATCGTGTTTATTCGATATCCTGGCGGGTAAACGACACGACTTACGGTTCAAATAGGAAGCAATGCCAAATCGAGTTTTATTTAGCGAATAAATGCAAATGCCAACCTTTTGGTGTTGGTGCACTGGCTGTCTAACTCTAGTGGTTTCGTATTCAATGCTCGACGATTTGATGAAAGCATTTTGGGCGACCGTGCGCCTCCAGGAAATAGATTGAAGCTGAAGTAGACGGAACTACAATTTGATCAGTTTCTAAATTACAGTTTCCAATTCACACAAAACGTCAATAATAACATTACCAAAATCCTGCGATACGCAAACAACCACCTGCACGTGCATTAAACTAGGAAATTAATCCCCAATCAAACAGAATATATAATTACTAACCCTTACCCGGGCGGCTGCGGCCGTGGCGTCGAGAACCATTGAGCTATGTACTGGCAGTTTGAGCCTCTGCAAACTGTTGTTTGCCCGAATGCTGGTTCAACACCTGCAAGCAATCAGCGCACCGTTTTAGAGTGGACTATCAGAACCGTTCGTTGTTTGTCCTTCTCTTATCCGAATGCCGCTCCAATGGAACAACTATGTAAATTGCAACTCGCCCACGCATTCGGACTCCGACCGTGTGTCGGTCGGAATTGGTGGCATCATCTAAATACACAGTCTGCTGAAGTGCGGTGCGAAATACACCACCACTGACTGAAGGAACGGATCTAGGAACCATTTTTGCAAGCCTCGTTATTTTTTTTTAATAATCATTTATTTGTACAGGCTCAATCGAATAAACTTTACAGAGCCAAATTTTCATACTTTTATACATCATTTATCTTAAAACTAAAGTTAGGAGGATAGAGCCGATTACTCGCGGCCGTCTCGAGGTTAATAGGAATTACAAATTACGGATGGGAAAGAGGGTGGGAATTTAAAGTATGGTTTACATAACACATTAAATTTAAATTCTAAATTATTGAAACACTTATAACTACACAACTTTTGGTTTTCTTTTTATTCGAACATTTTTGAAAGAGAGAAAAAAAAACACACGAACACTGAAAAAAAAACTTATACTAAACATACATGTTAAACTAACTACAATCTAATGCTAATGTTAGTCAAAAACACATAAATGAGTTTCATGTACTCCAAATCACGTACAGCCAAAATATCTCGAATTGGCACATTGGGTTGTCTACCTCGAGCCCGAAGGGAATCATAAAGCTCAGATCTGACTCCAGAATGTTCAGCACAAGACCAAATAACGTGATCTGCGTCCTGATAGTCTTGTCCACATTCACAGAGATTGCTGTCGCTCAGCCCAACCCGGTATAAATGAGCGTTCAAAGAATAATGATTGGACATGAGGCGAGACATGACACGAATGAAGTCTCGACCCACATCCATCCCCCTAAACCAAGATTTCTTCGACACCTTTGGGATGATAGAATGTTGCCATCGCCCCAAATCTCCTTTACTCCATTTATACTGCCAGCTGACGAGTGACTGTTGACGAAAAATAGGAAAAATTCGTTGAAGGCGATTTTCGATCACAAATATCGCCTTCCATAGCGCCCACCTTTGCAAGCGAGTCCGCTTTCTCATTGCCCGGAATTGAACAATGAGATGGGACCCATACAAAGGTGATGATAAAATAACGCGAAGATAAAGCACTTAGAAGCTCCTGTATTTTCATGAGAAAATACGAGGAGTGCTTTACCGGCCTCAAGGAGCGAATAGCCTCTATAGAACTGAGACTATCCGTGAAAATGAAGTACTGATCCGGTGGTAATGAGGCAACAATTTCTAGCGTAAAATGTATTGCCGCTAATTCAGCGACATACACGGAACAAGGGGCTTGAAGTTTACGGTTGGCGCTATAAATTTCATTAAATATACCAAAGCCTGCTGACTCCTCTATCAAAGATCCGTCAGTGAAGAACGATTTAGTGGAATCAACTTGGCCAAACTTTGCAGCAAATATCACCGGAGCAATCATAGGACGATGATGCTCTGGGATTCCACGAAGCTCCTGCTTCATGGATAAATCAAAATGAACCGAATTGTCGAAATCGGAGAAGCAAACACGATTGGAAATGTTCGGCGAAGGGCTGACATCCTGTGTTATGTACAAATGGTACAAAGTCATGAGGCGCGTTTGAGGATTCAACTCAAGAAGCTTCTCAAAATTTTCGATCACCTGGGGGTTCATAACTTCACACCTGGTAAGGAGCCGGAGAGATAATTTTGAAAACCGATCCGAGAGTGGCAACATGCCAGCCAGCACTTCAAGACTCATGGTGTGAGTCGAGTGCATGCAACCTAACGCGATACGAAGACACCAATACTGAATACGTTCCAGTTTGATGATGTGTGACCGAGCCGCCGATTGAAAACAAAAACTACCGTATTCCATAACCGACAAAATCGTTGTCCGGTACAACGTTAGAAGATCTTGCGGATGCGCTCCCCACCAGGTCCCGGTAATTGTGCAGAGAAAGTTGATCCTTGGCTGGCACTTTCGCTTCACATACTCAATATGGGATCTCCAGGTGCACTTAGAATCGAACCAGACCCCAAGGTATTTAAATGACATAGAATGAGTTATCAGCTTGCCCCAAATTTGAAGCTTCGGTTGTGCTGGGTTATGCTTCCTAGAAAAAACTACCAACTCAGTTTTCTCCGTAGAGAATTCGATACCTAGCTCTAGAGCCCAAGTAGACAAATTGTCCAAGGTATCCTGTAAGGGTCCTTGCAGATCGACCCCATTGGGTCCCGTGACAGACACTACGCCGTCATCTGCAAGTTGTCTCAACGTACAGTTGTCACTTAGAAAACTGTCAATGTCTTTGACATAAAAATTATACAAAAGGGGGCTTAAACATGATCCCTGGGGAGACCCATGTAGCTAAATCGTGAAGCTGTAGAGGTTCCATGAGAAAAGCTCATATGTTTCTCTGACAGCAAATTGTACAAAAAATTATTCATTAATGGTGAAAAGCCACAAGCGTGGAGTTTATCTGAAAGAACTTCAACAGATACTGAATCAAAAGCCCCTTGATATCCAAGAATACAGAAGCCATTTGCTCTTTTTTAGCAAAAGCTAACTGAATATCCGTGGAAAGCAACGCGAGACAGTCGTTCGTTCCCTTACCCCTACGGAAACCATATTGAGTATCTGAAAGCAGGTTGTTCGTCTCAACCCATTTGTCCAGACGGAAAAGGATCATTTTCTCCAACAACTTTCGAATACAAGATAACATCGCGATGGGTCGATAGGAGTTGTGGTCGGACGCGGGCTTACCAGGTTTTTGAATGGCAATAACTCTCACCCATCTCCAATCATCCGGTACAATGTTGAGTTCTAGAAACTGATTAAACAAGTGCAACATGCGCCTCTTCGCGACGTCTGGGAGGTTCTTGAGCAAGTTGAACTTGATCCTATCAGCGCCTGGAGCCGTATTGCCACACGAAAGGAGAGCGAGAGAGAACTCTACCATTGAAAAGGGTTGGCTAATCTCATCTATCGAATACGTGTTTTCGCGAGGAATCATCCGTGCCGGCACAGAATCTGGACAAACTTTTCGCGCGAATTTGAGGATCCATTGGTCCGAGTACTCTTCGCTCTCGTTGTTCGTAGTTCGGTTACGCAACCTTCGCGCCGTGTTCCAAAGAGTACTCATCGACGTTTCGCGCGATAGCCCGTTCACAAATGTTCGCCAGTAACCGCGTTTCTTGGCCTTGATGAGGCTCTTAAGTTCGCGTTCGAGAGCCGTGTATACTTCGAAGTGCTCAGGTGTTCCACGTCTACGGAAAACTTTAAACGCGTCGGACTTTTTACGGTAAACCTCGGTGCATTGCTGATCCCACCATGGAGAAGGAGGTTTCCTGCGAGATGACGTCCCTGGAACTGGTCGAGTTTGAGCTTGAAGCGCGCTGTCTAAGATCAGGTTGGAGAGGAAGTTATATTCTTCCAGCGGTGAAAGCCTTTCTACCGTCGTTACGGCTTCATCTACTGCTGTACTAAACTTTGTCCAATCGATGTGACGGGTAAGATCATACGTGACGTTAACAGATTTCGACGGATTGAACCCGGTGGCAACCGAAACTTGTATGGGCAAGTGATCACTACCGTGGGGATCTTGAATCACATTCCATGTGCAATCCAACGATAATGAATTCGAACAAAGTGTGAGGTCTAATCTACTGCCAACTGAGGATGTACCAGCCAAACGTGTTACTTCTCCATTGTTAAGTACTGTCATATTGAAGTTGTCACAGAGGTCATATATTAGGGAAGACCGGTTGTCATCGTACAGTTCTCCCCAGCCTGTACCGTGAGAGTTAAAATCTCCCATGACCAACCTAGGAGCAGGAAGAACCGAACAAATATCTGAAAGTTGTTTTCGGTTAATGGAGGCTCTTGGAGGAATATAAACGGAAGCAATGCAAAGGCTTTTATTTTTAATAACAGCCTGACATGCGACAACTTCAACTCCTGGAATAAGAGGAAAATTCACTCTATAGAAGGAGTAGCACTTTTTGATCCCCAAAAGCACTCCACCTCCACGTGAATCCTCACGATCAAGCCGAATAATGTTGAAATCATGAAACGGAAGATTGATTTCGGAAGAGAGCCATGTTTCACAAAGAGCGAATGCATCACAACCGGTAGTGTGAGCTAAAAATTTAAAAGATTCCAATTTAGGAATCAAACTTCGACAATTCCACTGTAGAACAGTGATCAAATCCCCGACCTCATTTGGAAAATTATCCATCGAGGAAATGATAGCTGCAAGGATGGGCCACTTTAATGATAATTTCTGCAAAAAAGTTTTCACAGTGGGAAGCATTGCCATAACAATGCTTTTGAGGAGGGTCAGAAATTTCGAGGTACTTGAAGATACCTTCGGCAATGTCATCAAATGAGAACAGCCCACTTGAGGAGGGGGCTTCTGTTCTTAAAATTTGGGCTTCAGGGGTTTTGGATGTCCCCGGGAGAGATGGAAAGTCCTGGGTGTAGTTAGTACTACGAAAACCAGGTGGATTAGGATTTTCCTTTTTCCACCTTTCCTTGAATTGGGCAAGCTGGTCTCGGGCTTCTTTTCAGCAACTTTCCGTGGGCGGACGCGTCTTCGCTTCCTTGAAGCACCTTCCGGAAAGGTGAAC
>JASCZW010021625.1:0-10346 GCA_034211315.2 Aedes japonicus
ATAATTTTGTGGCCCGTCATTAAATCTGACATCAGCTACAGGACGGAAATGTATTATTCTGCTCTCCTGCTATTGTTTCCATCAGGTCATTTGTTAAATAGCATAAGCCGCTAGACGAATCGTTAGAAAGTTCCAACTGTATTGACATTCAATTCGCTGGGTAATTAAGACTATGGGGTTTGCCTTTCTTGAAATCGTGAACTTTCTCGGGAATGCAATCCCCGCGCGCAATTGTTTTGACAACGTCAATCGGGCAAAATGGTCTTTGGTAGATCAGACGTTTATTACATCCTGCTCGATGAGACCTGAATCAAGATTTCTTCCTTCACATCCAGGGACTAGATTATTCGGTCAATAATGAGTACTCACATCCGTCGTACATAAATATCATTGTCTTTTCTCCCAGTTCTAACGCTTCGATCTTCTCACCATTGGACGTCGGTAGGTCAGCAGACCACTGGCAACTGCAGACAATCTGAACAACGGTGGCTAATCCCGGCGGTACTTCGTTATCAGAGATACGGCATTCTGCAAGTGATTAAATGTGAGCGTTTGTGAGTTAGCAGAAATTACGAAATTTGCAACTGTTATTGGCGCGTTCCAGTGCAGGCATGGTATGTCTAAAAATGACACGTTATGCGAAGTTACCATGATCAAATAAGAACATGGTACATTGTCGACGCGTTCCAGCGTTTCTCTTGGAGATAAGGTGCCTGGTGATATGAATATATTCTAATATCGTTTGGAAAGATGGCCAAGTTCAAAGTTTTGATGAAGTGCCGCTGACAGTTGTTTTTGTTGCTTCAAACCATCCTCGCGTTCTGGAATTCCTGATAAATGATAATGATTCAAAATTTTGAGTTAATAGTTTCATAAACAATGATGTCTCCAGCCATATACTGTATGACTCGTGTTTCACCTCATTCTTGTGATGATAATACCCAATCAGCATGATCTTCAATATTAGCAACTAAATTCAAAGGAAAGGTGAAATATATTTGGTCAGAAACTGTATGAATAGAATAATTGAATCATGGTACTATGATTCTATCAAATATCACAGATATTTGACGACATTTCTAACTTTTCTTTTCATTGTGTAAATTTTGGCTGAATTTTATCATAACTATCACGTAATCACTTAGCTTCTTTTGGGTATTTTAGTGACTTGTCCGGGTAGTTGAGCTCGTAGCTGGCGTGAGAGGTATGGATGATAACAACTACACGGGTCACCACCACTTCTTTACGTGGTTCTGGGTTTTGGAATCTTTTAGTGTCGTTCATTGTCTTTATTCAATGACCAAGACTTCGCATTTTCAGAGCCTAACATACGAAGATATTCGCCGCGTGTGTTAAAAGTCTTAATAGTCAGTTATAACATCTACTTTCGTCTTGGTTACCACGTCGAAAAAGTCGAATGTGTGGCTCTGAACCGAAACAACAGAAGATATTTGTTGGTTGTACATTCTAAAATTAATGCGAAGAAAAAGGCATTTGCAACCGGGTTCATTCTGTGGAGGTTGCGTCGATGGTTCCTGGAAAATTAATGCATTATTCATAATCATGAAAATGGGGTGTTGAGACTGTTAATGGAACAGTCTGGGTCACCGTTAATCTGAGTGATCGCAAACTGTACCTATGTGCGGTATATATTGCACCCGACCGGGTTCGTGACAACGTTCTAATCGAAACCGCTTTGGTCCCGTTTCGCGATAATGCAACTCCTGTTGACGAGATGATCGTCCTTGGCGACTTCAATCTAGCAGGCATATCGGGGAACCGCCTCACAGCAGCTTTCTCTATCAGAAATCAACCCAGCTCCTATTGGCAACGTCTCAGCTACGGATCAACCTTGCCCGATGCTCAGCTAATGTCACACTGATTAACACCGGGATGCACGCGACAAGGCTCTTTGGAAGCCCCCCTCTGCCCTCGTCTCAGTTGTACCACTTTCAAAAACCGATCGTCAGTTCTGTTCCCAGTGTTCCCGCCACCAGAGTCATCCGGTATTGAGTTCGGGGTTCCGAGAGGGTCTTCCAGCCTGTTACCTCAGGCAAGTACGCGTGTTATTCCAGCTTTTCGCTTCCCTGAATATCGCTCCAACTTCCAGCTTGTGCGAAGAGTTACCCGATTTAGAGACGAGATCAGCGCACATCACATCCGAGACGTCGTGGAGAAGCACGCTGGAGCCCCCGGTTCCTCTGCGCCGAGTCGCGCCAATTCCAGCCACCGTTCAGCATGAGACGTCTCGGCCCTGAGGCCAGATGCACACCGGGGGTCTTCCAACCTGCTTTGTAGCGAGGCAAGTACGATCGCGGTTTGGCTTTCTCCTTTTGCCTGATATTTGCCTCGCATTTCTAGTTATGTCATCGGTACTTCCGGCTGCCTCACCCGCACCATCACGCTAACATCCATGCTCCCGATTGCTGTCACGAGATCGTCATTTACTACCAGAATGTCGGTGGTAGTAACAGCGATGTCGACGATTTCCCGCATAGCTACTTCGGACCAGAGCTGCGACATCATCGTCCTCACGGAGACCTGGCTGGATTCACGCTCACTCTCTTGTCGGGTAGTCGGCAAAAGATTGCGAGGTACTGTCGATGTGACAGGAATGCCGATAATAGCCATAAAGCGAAAGGTGGGGGTGCGTACTAGTAGCTATAAGTACAAAATTTAAAACTAAAGGCTCGTGAAAACCCTTCTTGGACTCGTGTTGGAACAAGTTTGGACGTCGATCAAATTGGGCGATCGTACATTGTTCCTTTGCGGACTGTACATTCCACCCGACCGCATACGCGAGCGTGACCCTAATTGCAACCCATTGCCAATCGGTTTTCCGCAATTTTCGGAAAATGCCAAAGCAACCGACGAAGTTATGGTGATGAGCGACTTTAATCTGCCCGAGATTTCATGGAAATTATCTGACAGTGGGTTTCTATTTCCCGATGCCAATCATTCTGTCATGCATTCCAATGCTTCGTTCGCTTCTGGACAATTACAGCTCCAGTCACTCTCTCTCAAATCAATCATGTCACCAACCAGAACACCCGCAGCTTAGACCTCTGTTCTGTGAGCGCCCAAGACACCGCTCCAGTCTTATGCGAAGCTCCCTCTCCTCAAGTGAAACTAAATCTTCATCATCCGCCTTTACTGGTCACGTTACGCTCAAAGCTGCAACATGATTTCGAAATCTCACCTGCCACAGTTTCCTACGATTTTGTTCGTGCCAATCATCGCAATATCGCCGAGTTACTCTCGCTTTTCGATTGGGATAACATTTTGGATATAGTCAATGTCGAGTCAGCCGCTCAAACATTTTCCAACGTTCTGGCATATGTCATAGACAGACACGTTCCAAAGAAAATCCCTCGTCACACGTCTCGTCCACCACGAGCGAACTTCGTCGCTTGAAATCTGGCAAGAGAGCTTCCCTCAGAAAATACACAAAGCACCGGACACTATTTCTAAGTCGTCACTATGTTAGGATGAATCACAAATACAAACGAGTCGCGAAACGTTGCTTTCTCCACTGTCGGCGTGGAATACAGAGCTCAAGTCACGTCCTAAACAATTCTGGAAATTTGTAAACGAACAACGCCACGAAATTGGCCTTCCGTCGTCTATGTCGCTCCACGGCAACAAGGCTTCCACCCCGCAGGGTATTTGCCAGCTATTTTTCGAGAAATTCTCTAGCGTTTTCACCGAGGAGACATTAAGCGATGACCACATTAGACTTGCGGCCAGCTACGTTCCCATTGCCGGTCAAACCTTGGGCCAAGAACCGATGCAGAGATGATAATCAAAGCCTGCTCAAAACTCAAATTATCTCACAATCCCGGGCCGGATGGAATTCCTTCGTCCTTTCTGAAACTACACTTGGATAGTTTGTTGCCCCCACTGCTTCACGTTTTCGGTATTCTGTCGGTATTTTTCCTCGCTGTTGGAAATTTGCGCACATGTTTCCAGTACACAAAAAGAATAGCAAACGGGACGTTAGCAATTATCGCTGCATAACTTCGCTTGGCGCTGTTGCTTAACTGTTTGAGCTTGTAATTATGGAACCGTTGCTCGCTCACTGCAAACCGTATATTAGTACCGACCAGCACGGATTCATGACTAGTCGCTCCACTGTTACTAACCTGCTGTGCCTTATTTCCTACGTTAGTGACAGTATGGCGAAACGCGCCCAAACGGATGTCATTTATACCGACTTATCTGCAGCCTTCGATAAATTGAACCACCGCATAGTTATTGCCAAACTGGACAGGCTTGGGATCAACGGATGCCTGCTGCAATGGTTTCAATCGTACCTCACTGACCGTCATCTGACTGTAGTCATAGGAGATTGTCAGTCTCACATGTTCAAAGCCACATCTGGTATACCGCATGGTAGTCACTTGGGACCGTTGATTTTTTATATCTACTTCAACGACGTAAATTTGGATTTCGAAGGACCACGACTATCATACGCAGATTACCTGAAACTCTATCTTCGAGTGCACTCACTCGATGACTGTCGCTTCAACGTCAGCTGAATGCTTTTGCCGACTGGTGCAATTTGAATCGCACGTATGTCAACCCGGCCAAATGCAAGGTTGTCTCATTTTCGCACAAGAACCAGACAACTTTATTCAAGTATGTCTTGTTGGCCACCGAAATTGAGAGCGTCAGTCTAGGACCTAGGAGTAATTCTGGACACCCAACTCACCTTCCAGAAGCATATCTCGTACGCTTTCGGCAAAGCCTCCTGCGTTCTGGGGTTTATCTTCCGGATTGCTAAAGACTTCACGGACATCTACTGCTTCAAATCGTTGTACTGCTCCTTGTGTCGTTCTATATTAGAGTATTGCTCGGTTGTGTGGACTCCCCATTACAACAACGGTGTCGTTAGAGTAGAGGCTGTTCAACGACGGTTTTGAGATTTGCGCTACGTAAACTACCGTGGACGGATCCCTATCGTTTGCCAAGGTACGAAAGCCGTTGCCAACTTATTAACCTGGAGTCCCTGTCAGCCCGTAAAGATACAGCCAGGGCTTTGTTAATCGCAGACATCTTGCAAGGCCGCATCGAATGTCGTGATCTTCTGGAGCAACCCCGAGCCCCGAGGAATAGTTTGATGCTGCGGTTACCTCCACAGTGAACCAATTACGGTATGTTTGGCGCAATTGGCGGTTTACAAAGACTCTTTAATAGGGTTTCCGCCTTGTTTGATTTAGTTAGTCTTCTTGATAACTATAGTGCAGCCACGCTATCTCAAATCAATCACGTTGTAAACGAGAACAACCGAAGCTTAGACCTCTGCTTTGTAAGCGCTCATGACACCGCTCCATTCATTTCTAGGGCGCTATGGTGTTCAGTCAGTACTCCTAAAGAGACACGTTACCTGCTTACTGACACCGTTGCTTCACCTATTCCAAATTTCCCAGTGTTCCCATCCTGCTGGAAATTTGCACATATGTTTCCGGTCCTCAAGAAAGGAAGTAAAGGAGACATGAATAATTATCGTGGAATCACTTCGTTGAGCGCGATCTCGAAACTAATTGAGTTACTCGTCGTGGAGCCTCTACTTTCTGATTGCAAGCAATATCTAAGTTGTGATCGACACAATCGTTCCACCACCAATAATCTACTGTGTCTTGCATCGTATATTACGGATAGTATGGCTGAACGAGCTCAAACTGACGTCATATATACCGACTTGTCAGCAGCATTCGAAAAGCTGAACCACGCCATTGTGATTGCGAAACTAGAAACACGCGGGGTTAGCGGCAACTTTCGGCGATGGTTTCGCTCATATCTGACCGCTCGACAGCTGATTGGGAACTGCCAATCCGGCACTTATCCAGCCATGTCAGGCATACCTCAAGGAAGTCACCTGGGACCGTTGATGTTCCTACTTTATTTCAACGATGTGAATTTGGTCATCGTAGGCCCACGACTATCGTATGCAGGCGATCCCAAATTCCTACTTTCGGATTCGTGAGACCGATAACCGCATCTTCCCCAACGTCGATTCAAGTTTTTACCAGCTGATGCAATTTGAACAGAATGGTAGTAAACCCTGCGAAATGAATCCTAGAGGGTTTGAGCTGTTTAGTGGAATACCTGTAACTACAATTTAGAAGAAAAATTAGTAATCTCCATTTAATTCCAACTACATTTGCTTATCTTCGACAGATACGCGGAGTTTCGTCTACAATTTTGCAGACTTCTTCAGTGTCTCGTACTAATAACCTCGACTTAGTACGAGACACGAAGCAGTCTGCACATTGTAGACGAAATACGCGTATCTGTCGAAGATAAGCAAAGGTAGTTGGATTAAATGGAGAACTCTAGTCGAGTTATTAGTACGAGACACTGAAGAAGTCTGCACATTGTAGACGAAATACGCGTATCTGTCGAAGATAAGCAAAGGTAGTTGGATTAAATGGAGAACTCTAGTCGAGTTATTAGTACGAGACACTGAAGAAGTCTGCACATTGTAGACGAAATACGCGTATCTGTCGAAGATAAGCAAAGGTAGTTGGAATTAAATGGAGATTACTAATTTTTCTTCTAAACCTGCGAAATGTTCGGTAATCACGTTTTCTCGGACGAAAGAACCGATCATATTTACCTACAGACTCGAAGGATCAACAACAGATCGTGTGGATCAAGTAAGAGATTTGGGAATTATTCCGGACTCTCAACTTTAATACAAGCAACACATCTCGTATGTGGTTGATAAGCCGTCGAGGACATTGGGCTTCATCTTCAGGATAGCAAAAAAAAATCTCCGACATCTACTGCATCAAATTGGAGTACTGTTCGCAATGGAATAAAAAAATATATTTCAAGTCTAGCAACTAATAACAGCTACCTAGCGACGCGAATTATTGTGCTTCTAGGATCGCAATACACTCCCCTAATCCACGACGCCTGAACTTCTGCTGCTTCTGAACAGTCATTGGTTTAGTGAGCCGTTGTAGATGTGTAGCCCAGTTTTGCGACACCCTGCTGCAAACTACCATGAACGAAATGGTACAGTATGCTAACGTGCTTTTTCCCAACGCACTGGAATCGGTTTGGCTTCGAAGAACTGCTACTAAAGATGACTCCACCACATAGCTTCCTGAATGATGCTATTCCAAAGATCGCTGCTCTCTGCATCAAGAATCCGTAACCGGTTGTGACATTCCGGTCATCCACATCACCTCCCCAATCGCCATGTCTTAAACGGAAGAGGGGTAAATTGCACAAAAAGTTTTGTAGATCTAATAGTGATAATCATTGGAATAAGTACACAATCCCGCGGAATAAATATTCACAATCCATTAAAAAAACTCGTTGTGAATATATACAGAGGAAAATTGATCAACATCAAAACAAGAGCAGAGAGTTATGGAAAATGTTGAAATCATTATTGAGACCTAGCAATTGCAGACCGCGGTCCATAACTTTTGAAGGCACAATAGAACAGTCTGAACAAGCAATTGCATCTAAGTTTAATGATTATTTCGTCAATATCGTTTCATTGATCAACCAATCAATTGAATTGGTCGATGAACCTGATGAATTAAACCAGCCAGTTAATATTAATTGCAGATTTGAATGTTTTCACCCGATCACAAGAGATGAGCTTGGAAATATTTGCTTTTCCTTAGGAAAAACGGCTGGAGTAGATAATGTTAATGCTAGAGTTATTCAAGATTGCTTTCATATCATTGGTCACACTTTACTGGACCTTATTAATGAATCATTGCAAACTGGGCACGTGCCTGAAGTGTGGAAAGAATCGTTGGTTGTTCCGATTCGAAAGGTTGCTGGGACGATTAAAGCCGAAGAGTTTCGTCCTATCAACATGTTGCACACATGAGAGAAAATATTAGAGCTTGTTGTGAAAGGCCAGTTGTTACAATATTTGAATAGTAACTCTTTGTTGATTTCGGAACAATCTGGCTACCGGGAAGGCCATTCTTGTGAAACCGCGTTGAATTTAGTATTAGCAAAATGGAAAGATAACTTAAAGAGTAAACAAACAATTTTTGCCGTTTTTTTGGATCTGAAACGTGCTTTGAAACAATTTCTAGGCCCTTGTTGTTGAAAGCATTAAAGCGCTTTGGAATTTCGAGTACTGCATACAGATGGTTTGAAAGCTATTTGTCTGACAGAACTCAAAGGACTGTTTTTAATGATTCTGTTTCCAGTCCCGTGGGGAATAACCTTGGTGTGCCCCAGGGAAGTGTGTTAGGGCCCCTTTTGTTTATTATGTATATTAATGACATGCGACGTGTTTTACGATTTTGTGAAATTAATCTGTTTGCAGATGACACTGTAGTTGTTCATTGCAGCTAAAGATTTAAATGAAGCCGTTACCCATTTGAACGAAAATTTGCGTTTTCTAAGTAGATGGTTGAAATGTAAGCAATTGAAATGGAATATAAGTTAAACTAAATTTATGGTAATTTCACAGAATCGAGTAAATGAGAATGTTTCTGTTACGATTGATGGTGAGACAATTGATCGCGTTCGGGAGATTACATATCTTGGCGTGATTATTGATGAGAAGCTAAAGTTCAACGCTCACATTGACAATGTCATCAAGAAAATTGCCAAGAAGTATGGAATTCTATGCCGATTAAAAAACGATTTTACTACTTGCAGTAAGATGCAGCTATACAAATCAATCATCTCCCCTCATTTAGAGTTTTTGCCCTTCCATTTTATTCTTGACAATACTCACGATTCTGTTCGTCACAATGATGATGATGGAAATTTGTATAATGTTGTGTTAGTTTAAAAAATAAAAAAATAAAGAAAGTAGTCTACAATTGTTTGAGCATCGCGCGCGGTATACAGATATGATGGACTTCTTTTTAAATTCGTTTAAAAAAAAATGGCCTTTGATGCTTTAGATGGTACTATGAAATAGTAGCGAGTTGTCTGGCTGAATGTCGGGGAATTCTTCGTCAATTCTTTTGTGGTTGAAAGTAAAAGTTTGACTAATGCCGGTCCAGGATTTTTTCGGTTTGGAAATTTTCTCGATCTCCCTGATTGGGGATATTCTTGGTCAGCCCAAAACTAAGGTGGCGGTTCCATTAGTGTTGGAACCTCTGACTCTGTAGCGGGCAGGATCGGATATTGGCTTGTCTTTTGATAATGTCCTTTGACTGGATTCTGTGATCTGAATTGCAACAGAATTTCCTGATCGCTGGGAATACTTGCGAACTTTTGTGGTTAACCTCAAAGCTTTTCAGATTATGTCGCTGTGAAGCAAATAGATACTTTTGAAGAAATTTATATCTGTTGATGAAATCAGTTCGTTTTTCTTTTGCATTACTGGTTTGATTTATTACCAAATTAATTATCTTAGAGATAAAATCGTCTAGCTCTAACCTTTGTAGGGGTAAGGGCGGGACCATCATCATCATCATCATCATCAATTTAACAAACTATATTTTTGATGAAGTTTTCAGAAGCAGATAATTTCTCATCTCCATGCGAAGCGCTAGGAGCGGACAGTAATTTTATTGCTAGAACGCAAAGACATGAAGAGAAAGTGTATTGATAGGTCCGTATTGAGCAACGGCAGGCTTTGAAAATTGAAAGAATACAAGATTGAAAACTATATCTGCTGGAACGCTTGCCGAATATTGAAGCTTCAGAATTATTCTCTTCGCCGAATCCCAGTACTGTACTTATGTTGACGGCAACGGCAATATCCAGTCGGGTAACTTGAGCTGCCAATGGCAAATACCCAAGTGTCTCCTTATATGGAACTGACCCTATTTCTTTTGTTTCAGATTTTGTCTTCGATGCCATAGATTTGTTCAACTTGATACTAGGATCTGCTGGTGCTGCAACTGGGTGAGCATCGGCCATACCGAAACGATCTATGAGATCCTCGATGTAGGCTTGTTGATCCAACCACAGCTTGTCTTCTTCACGCTTCCTTGTGATCTTGATTCAGAGACAATGGGGCGCCTCAAGGTCTTTCATTTGGAATCGCTCATGCAGATGAGTCTTGAGCTTCTTCTTCTGCTACCGATCGTTCATGAAAATCAGAAGATCATCAACGTAGATGGTTACAAACATCCTTTTCTCTCCACGGTTTGACCACGGCCGTTTCATATCAAAATCTCGCCGCACGATATCCAACTGCGCGTTCCACACGCGACTGGACTGTTTTAGGCCGTAGAGAGGGATACAAATTATCACATTAATTAATTCTACATGGCAGCGTTAGGTCCGGGAGCTCCACGCTTTCTTCCTTCCCTTGATTCGGAGTAGTAGAGCGATTTCAGACACTCTTTCTGGAATCGCTCTATTTCTTGGAGTCCTCTCTGCGGCCAGGCCGAAGACAA
>JASCZW010021626.1:0-10355 GCA_034211315.2 Aedes japonicus
AAAGCAGACCGAGGAACAACGCATGGAAGCCATCGACCGGTGAAACGAACACGTTGCGTGAAGATGAGGATTGGGTCGAAGAGCTTCCCCACCGACCAGAAAACAGAGGACGTTTGCAAGGTATAAATGGTGCAAAAAGCATTTTATTTGATTTATTTGGATACTGGTTAAAATTAATGAAGACTGAATTCGGAAAATAAAATGAAGTTATATATTTCTTTTTCTCATTTCTTTAGAGTTCCCAAATCTCTAGTACTGATGATATCATAACATGTTTAATAGATGTTTGCCCGGTAGAGTTTCTGGTTGATTCTGGTTCCTCTATCAACGCAGTGACTCTGGATACTTGGGCTAAATTGAAAAACAGTAAGGCCAAACTCTTTAAATAAAATCTCCTCCTGACCGACGTTTCACAGCATATGCGAGCAATGAGCCCCTCAAGGTGCTCTGGATTTTTGAGGCGTGGATTTCCGTCAATCCATCGAAACCGAAGAGCTACGCTCAATTCTTTTTGATCGAGGGAGCAAATAAATGTTTGCTGAGTAAACGAACGGCAGAAGAACTTAAATTATTGAAAGTAGGACTGGATGTGCAAAACGTCACTACGAAATGGAATGTTTTCCCAAAATTTCCGGATGTGCAGGTCAAGCTATCAATCAAAAAGGACGTTCCAACGAGAAAGATTTCTTATCTTCGTGTACCTGAGCCAATGTTCAAAAAGGTTGACGAGAAGATCGATGAAATGCTACAATTGGACATTATTGAGCCAGTCGAAGGCGTTCCAGAATGGATATCACCTATGGTTGTTGTCCCGAAAGGATCCAATGATGTGCGATTATGCATCAACATGAAATTTCCGAACGAAGCTATCGAACGAGAGCATTTCCCTTTACCGGTAATTGATACGTTGCTCAACAAATTAAAAGGATCGAGATATTTTTCACGATTGGATATTACGTCGGCATATCACCATGTTGAACTCCATCCTGATTCCCGCAGTATAACCACGTTCATGACTAGTTGAGGATTGATGCGTTTCAAAAGACTTATGTTCGGGATCAATTGCGCTCCCGAAATATTTCAGCGCATTATGACTCAGATGTTGCAAGGAATCGAAGGGATTGTTATTTACATCGATGATATAATCGTGTCAGGACGAACGCTCGAAGAACATAACGCTCGGTTGGAGGAAGTACTGGATGTTTTGAAACAGAATCATGCAATGCTAAATGAAAACAAATGTGTCTACGGAGTTAAGGAAATGGACGTTTTTAGGTTTAAAGTTAGTGCGGCTGGTATTAGTCCGTCAGCCGAGAAAACATTGGCTGTTAAGAATTTTCGTTTACCGCAATCTAAAGAGGAGGTCAGAAGTTTTCTTTACCTTGTCAATTTTGTTGGACATTTCATACCACATTTGTCAACAAGATCAGAGCCGTTACGCCAGTTCGTCCGAGGAGCCGTGGAGGCGTTTGGACAGGAACAAAACGTGAGAACACTTGGATTTTACGATCCAGACGATCCCACCGAGCTGTACGTTGATGCCTCGCCTGTGGGACTGGGCGCGGTTCTGGTGCAAAGGGATGCACATCACTCACCTCGAGTGATCAGTTTTGCATCAAAGGGACTATCGGCTACAGAACGCCTCTATCCTCAAACACAACGCGAGGCTTTAGCTGTTGTCTGGGCGGTAGAGAAGTTTTATCTTTACCTCTTTGGGCTTAAATTCGAAGTTTTCTCCGACCATAAAGCTCTTGAATACATCTTCAGCGGAAAGCATAGAGATGGTCGGCGAGCGTGCAAAAGAGCAGAATCGTGGGCTCTACGCTTGCAGCCGTATAATTTTGAGGTGAAATACATTCCTGGTGCGTCCAATATATCGGACATTCTCTCTCGACTTTGTCCTAAAGAGGAAGCATCTTTTGATGAAGACTCGGAACATTTCGTATTTGCAATTGGACAAGATCCACTAGCTATTACATTGGAGGAAATAAGAACATAAACCATGCGGGACGTAGTGCTGTCTGCAGTAATTACCGCCCTTCGCAACAACGAGTGGCCTGGAGAACTGTTCCGGTATCAAGCATTTGCCAATGAGTTGGGCATCATCGACGGAGTTGTAGTGCGGGATGAAAGGATTGTACTTCCAGAAGCTACGAGCCGAGCTGGACATAGCACATCGTGGACACGGGTATCGTTACAATGCGCCGGAGCCTTGAGAAAGAGTTTGGGGCCGTATGGACAACGATGTAGCGGAATGGGTTCAAGAATGTTCAGGTTGCACGGCTGTTAGCAGGCAATTTCCGCCAGAACCGATGCTCAGAAAAGAAATGCCAGAGAGGCCATGGCAAGAAATTGCCATTGATTTCTTTTCTGCTAAGGAATGCGCAACGTTTCTCGTGGTAGTGGATTATTTTAGCCGGTATTTGAAGGTTATAGAGATGAAGACTACCACTGCTATGAAGACAATCGAAGCCCTCGAATCGATTTTTACTGAACAGTCATACCCGGAGAAAATTCGCTGTGACAATGGACCTCCATTTTCGAGCGATGGAGCTTCTAATGGGAAGGCCGGTGAAAGATTTGATACCTTCTAGCAGAACGGAACCAGAACTGCGTTATGAAAGCATCCGTGATAACGATGCTATCAAGAAGATGGTAGGGAAAATTTACGCAGATAAAAAGAGACAAGCCAAATTTTCTGACATTTCCGTCGGTGATATCGTGATGATGAAAAATAACGACATGGGTAAACTGGAGTCTAATTTTCGATTAGAGCGATACAAAGTTGTCGAGAGATCAGGCAGCGATACGATCGTTATGAGCGAAGAAGGGGTTAAGTATCGTCGCCCTGTCAGTCATCTTCGGAAATGGCCACCACAAAGATCCACGTTGGATACAGAACCATTGATTTCAGATACAGAGCCAGTGGAACGTTCTCTAACGACAGAGACAGAGAAGGAACAGGTAATAATTCCTGGAAGAAAACGCAAATCATTCGAATACCAAGTTCCTGGATCAAAGCTAGGACAAGGAAATCTCCTACACGCTATAGCCCGTAGATGACAACTAGTTATGAGTCCTGAGTATATATTTATATATATATAGTTTTTTTTTCTCTCAATAAAATTGTTAAAATACTGCAGTTTTTTTTCTGAGTGGAGAAAGGATGTAGAGTCATAAGATATAATGCATAGTTTATATCTCCCTTGGCTACATCCCTGGTGGAATACGTTATAAGTATTGGTGCAATAATGTGGGATGACGGCTGGCAGTATATTGTAAGAGAAGGGGATTCGTGTTTAGACACGCGGATTAGAAGGACGGATTCTTGTGGTGCTCGGTACGACGCTACACTAGGAAGCCCCCGAAAACGCAACAATTGGCGGGAAAGGTTATGGCCTCCGTGTTTTGGGATGCGCGTCGACTATCGACTTCCGAAGGAGTACTATTCGGATGGGATAAAAAAAATTAGAAAATCGCTGGACTCGCTGTATAGACCTAAGCGGAGAGTATGTTGAGAAATAAAACCAAATTTGGCAAAAAAAAATTTACGTGTTTGATTTTAAAGGGACTTTTCAGGCAACCTAGTATTTATACAAATATGCAGTGCAATGCATGTATTTAGAGTATGAATGCATATATTTGCATATAAGAATAAATATCAATGTATAAACCTGATTTATCCATACGGTGATAGATCGAATATAGTTTTAGCATAGAATTTATGTTTGAAATTGGAAATATCCTTCTTATCAACATGCAATCCTAGGAAAGGTCAGCATTTTCTGCTAGAACCAAAGATGTGAAGGCAAAGTATTGATAGATCCGATAGCTTCCAGCTGCTTGTTAAGCAGTATTTCCAAGCAAACACACACACTTTTGCCACACATCATAGGGTTGCATGTTGATAAGGAGGAAATTTCCAATTCCAAACATTATAATTGTTTACGTGCTCCATGCAATAACAAAAAAATGATTAGCTCTAGGGTTTTTTTTTTCATTAGGGCGTATCTACAATTGAGAGATTCTCTCTGGGCTCGCTCTCTTTCATTCATTACAGCGCCATTATAAAATATACGAAGCATTCCTTAGTACAGATCGAAACACAACAGTGCTGGCTAGCATACTCTACAAATAGTAGAATGAAAAACGTAAAGGTGATTGGTTTATGAATGAAAGAGAGCGAGCCCGGAGAGAATCTCTCAATTGTAGATTCGCCCTAATGAAAAAAAAACCCTAGAGTTGTGTAGAATTTATGCTTTAAGTATATTAGTTTTTCTCCGTGTATGCTCTCAAATGAGTTGAAAATAAAGACAACCTTAACGGACAGACCAACTATCTTTGTGAATTTTTGCATCGCCTCGGAGTTTGACATCTGAGATTATCAAAACAAATAAAATTCATCTACACTGACTCGAAATGCTTTTCATTGCGTATGATGGTAATATTAAATTTGTTTTTGAATCTGGGTTGGAACTAGTTCCAAGCTGCGGTACCTGAAATTATTAGCAGTGCAAATCTCTATCCAATAAGAGTTACAAACACATATACACTGATGTTGGACACACAAGCCAACCTAATTCTGATACCCGTTTGGTTCCAGTTTGGAACTGAATCAAAAACGAACTCACTAGACACTGACGAGTTCAGTCGTCGATAACTACAGTTACTACATGATTGAACACACGAACCTAATTCGATACTGTAGGGAGCATGAAGTCACTGAAGACATTAACGTTCGGAGATAAAGCAAGAACAGTTACCCGATAATCTCGTTCCCTACCCGCATTACGATTTGACGTCACACTGAATTCGCGCCTTTCAACGCTTAAACTTAAATGCTATATTATGTACTTGAATAAATTTAACGAAAGTTAACCTGACTAGACATAAAACTTAAACATAATTTTTGTAAGATCTGTTCTGCCTACGAAAGCACTTCAGCCCCATTGGGCAATTTAGTAAACTGAGCTGATATCTACATGATGACAAGCGCAAAATACAACACCGAACTGAAATGTGTTCATGGGCAGTATAGTCGGATCGAAATTTGAATTCATTACGTTTAATTAACGATAATAATATTGTTCCAAAGTAAGTTTGCTTCCTTCTATTCGATTTTCATTCGACGACGTTTTAAAGCTTCAAAATAGGCATACACAAGACAGTTCAACACCTAGGTTGAAACCAGACGCAGGCTGCGGGGAATGTGACTTAACGGATTAGGTATCCGTGATAGACAAATTACTGTTTACTGTGTCATTGTTTGCCCCTTAGATCCTACTTACTGTCACTGGTGTCGGCGTCCTCCTCGGTTCCCTCATCGGACAGCAGCGTTTCTTCCAGCTTCAAGCGGACATACTCCCGCTGTAGGTCCGAAAGTTCCCGCCGAAGCTTTTTAACCTTCTTCTCCAGCTCCTTCTCTTCGCTAATGATTCCAAGCATCCGATCCCGGTTAGTCCGCACTACGCTTTGATCAATCACCCACCGGGTGTACGCATCCGACCACAACACGATGCTGAGCGGGGCCACCGAGGGCCATATTACGACCGAGTTCGGAATGTACATTGGATTGAGCAACGTATCGATCACTTCGGGCCGGTTAACATAGCTCCACAAACTGGTAGTTCGCTCCCGTACCCGCAGTTCGATCCGCTCCCGTTCCGAGTCCGCCAGGAACGTCCCGTACTGACTGCTGTAGCTGTGCTCGAACAGCAGTATCAGATAACGGGAATCGAACTCAAAGCTGCACGGAAATTGATGGTACAGCTGGAACACACAGTCCAGGAACAGCACGAACGTCGCGCTGGACGTCTTGTGCCGCTGGGCCGATGGCGTATAGCACGAATGTTTGTGGCGGGTCGAAAATGGATATCCTGCTTGCAGCCACTCTCGCTCGATTAAAGCCTGCAATCTGAAAATGGATGAAGAGCGTTAAAAGAACGCCGAGGTTTATGGAACCAAGAACAAAACCTCGCCACGGCATGAAATGCTGTTGGAGCCTACCAAGAATATCAGACAATCACCTTATTCTTGGGATAAATGGCAAATCGCCGGGGTTAAGTTCTCGTTCCTTCAGATATCCAGTTATCACGAAGACAATTCCGCCAAACTTACCCTTTTATTGTCCTGCAGTCGGGATTTAGAATGATTTGCGCCACCGAGGTAACGATCAGTGGCATGTCCAGCCCTTTGCCACCGTGCACTACCACTGGCACTCCCTCCAGGGCCAGGCATTGCGCCACCACGCAGGAAATGTTCATCGCATTCAACACACAACTCAACCAGCCGGAGCTTTCCAGTCGCGAAAGCCATCGATCGGAACTGGTACTGACGTCGTTGCATGCATCCATCAGCTTCACGAAGCTATCCAGCAAACTGGAGATGGTTGACGTTAACGACCCAATGGGCCGGCTCAGTACCCTCCACTGGGGATAGTGAGGTTCGATTTCGGTGTTGGTATTTTTCGTTTTTCCCCACGTGTCGAAGATGCAGCCCTTCTTGCCACCCGGTTCGACCAACGAATTCAGTATGGCCTCATCTGCTCGACATCGCTTCACACCAGGCCCAGCGAGCGGTTGAGCACATCGGAATAGCACCACTCCGTTGGTGTGTCTGTAGGCCAGCACCGGAAATCTTCCGCCGTCACGGAAGGTAGCCGATTGAATGATTTGTTCGTCAGTAATCGACTTCTGCACCAACAGTCGAGAGCCGTACGTTGGGCAAACCTTAAAATCTTTATTGACCGTCGAAAGACGCCACTCGTCCGTGGAAAGCAGTTTTGCATATTCAGTCTCAAGGGCGTACTCGGTGTGCCCGTCCTGCATCACGGTGTACATCGGAATGTAGAAAAACGGGTACAGCTTCTTAATTTCCTCCAAGTTCGACAACTGCTCGATGGAATTGGAAATGTTAAAGTACTCTTGCGGTGAGTTGATCCTGAGCTGGATGATCCGGAGATCTTTGCACTTAAGCGTGATAGTACCTCCCTCCAGTACATTGTTGATGATGCACGGCTTCCGCTCAACGATATCTACGTTTTGATGCAACAGCTGGAAGTAAACGATTAAGGCTGTTTTAATTTTCGTACCATCAAATTAATTCTCTAGATAAAGGAACCAGTTTGCATCAAGCCCCATTCGTAATACTCAATACATACCAAAACATTCCATATGCTAACTGCAAAGCTAAGCAAAAATCAAACCAAGGCTTACCCATAGTTCTCGTGCGCCTTCCTTGCGAGTGCTCAGGATTAGGTGATGGCCGGTGATGCAGAGCGTTCCATCGATGGACTCCCGGCGGAGCTGTTCGTACATCTGCACGCCATCCAGCTTTGGAGTTCTGATAAGCTCAGCAAACTCCATTTTGTGTTTGCCGTGTTGGCTGTCCCTTACTATTCTTTATTCCCCTTCAGTTGCTGCCCGTAACTCGCCCTGCACATCTGGATACAAACTAAACTTTCAACTCCCAGAGCTCCACTCCGGCAGCAGCTTCAGCCCTTTCGTCTAGCACATCACACAATCATTCCATGCACAAATTTTACTCCGGAAACATTGTCATCAACACCACAAACACATTGTGAAGCATATTTCAATACTGCTGATTAATCAAATTAATCACTCTTGCGAAGAAAACAACCCCCCAACAGCTGCTATTCGGAAAGACTGCACTCTGCAATCGTCGATCGTCGCTGTTCTCGTACCGCAAATTTTTTTGACGTTTTCGTGGTTTGTTTAGGCTCTGATTCGTTCCCATCTCTTTTACTCTTACGCAACACGAAAAGAGAGCAAAAATTGACGACAAAGGGATCAAATGACGTTTATATCAATGACTTTTATATAAGGTCTAGGGCAATGCACTACTTGCTTGTATTGGAAGCAAAAATAATGTAAACATTGCTGAGCTGACGAGTGATGACGCAACACTATTGAACTTTCTATTGGCGGGCATAGGTTCAGATAAAAAAAAAATCGGTTCAAACGTTTATTACAAATGCAAAATTGTAGAAATAATCATGATACAAGCATTATTAGCAGACTTTGTGAATTTAGAGGTATTGGATGTTTCACAAACTTTCAAACGCTTATGGCCCAAACGCAATGATAACGGAAACGGAAAACGGCAGAGCCCGATCTGAGTATGCCTCCTTGTCGGAAAGAAAACAGGCTAGATCCAAGTCGATTCAAATTGGACATATCGAAATCATTTGCAGCAACTGTCAAAATGGCCGTTTTCCGTTCCGTTTCCGTTATCATTGTGTTTGGACGGTTAGACTTGACAATCGAGTTGCGATATAGAGCCAATTTTCCATCACCGGTAGAATGGAATCGGTTGAAAAAGTAAGTTATGTAGCGCATACAATAAACAATTGCAGAGCAAATGAATCAAAATAAATAGTATGACGTAGCACTTTGCGAGCTTTTGTGCAGCGTGCGCAAAGTGCAGTGGTATTGAGTACAGAGAACAGACATCCAAGCTGGAAAGCCCTTCGTAAGTAAATTTCTGTAACGACTATTTTAAAATTACAGCTCGTTTCCGTTAGTTTTGGTGAATCGTATGTTGATGGGGCCACTTGCTCGCCTCGAGATTTGATGGTCCAACGGTTTACTTTTGAAAATTTACACAGAAAATTGAAGAAAAAAATGCTCGAGCCTGGATGTCTGTTCTCTGTGGTATAAGTGTCATAACCGAATTTTGCTCATTTCACTAATATTGTTGTTTGTTTGTTTGTTTGTTTGTTTATTTGCGACATTTAACAGATTCATGTGCATTCGTGTCGGAAAAATTGAGCACAGATGTACAGAGTGGTTGAATATACAGTGTGGTTTTTAGTTTCTCATTTCTTCTTCGCTTATTCAAAATTCCTACTTTCTTCTCTTTCTTCTTGACTTCCCTCCGTTTCTTCTTCTTTCTTTTACTTTACTTCACTTCGTTTCTTCTTCGTCGATTTCATCGGTGGATATGTAGCGACTAATCGGTTATTTCCTCCGGGTGGAGGAGTGGTATGCCGTGGTTTCAACTGACGTCATATCGTTTGGAGATACCGCTGCGGCTTGGCTGTGACCTGGAAAAATCACCGAGACAGTACCTGATGGTGATTTAATAAACTGTGTACTGACCTGTGGGACGCCAGTGTCCCACAGTGCCAGCTGCTGCCAAAACTACTACACATTATTTCCAGATCTACCGGCAACAGCCGGCACTGGGGAAAGGCCTTGTGTAGTTCTGTCGATAACTCCGCTTTCGTGAGATTGGTAGTGTTCGCTGGTGTAGAGCGGCAGCCAGGGCATGAGAGGGCTACCCCTCCCCCTTGCCGTCTATCCCAATTTTCCGTAGCCGTGGGGTGCTCTGCGTTCTTCCTAAAGCTGTTTAAGCAGTCCAGTTTGGTGCAGGAATGTCAGGAGTTTCGCCGTGCGCAAGGAGTGCAGTGGTGTTAGCAACAATCAATATGCAACTAGCGATTTGAAATTGGTTCACTGTTGGAGAACCCCGAATTACACCTTGAAGCCAGCACCTTGTTATACATATTTGCGCCTTTGTTTTGGTTTGCTGTGTTATTTCGACAGAATATTTGAGAGTGTGTTCATGTGAGTTCATTATTAGGGGTGCATCATTAAGCTTGGGACCGAGCTTGGGACCGATGTTCTAGTACTGCATGAGCCAAGACAAAAATTGTTTTTGTATGGGACCTACTGGTCTTAGAGTTAGTCTATGGTATATGTATTGAAATTGGCCTTCCGGCCCTTTCCTTTTTTGTTTGTATTATGTTTGGTTGAAATATTTTGGAATAATCGTGAATACTGCGAAAAAAAGAGTTATCAATAGAATTTTATACATCAATAGCAGCGGGTGGGTAGTTATGAAAAAAATTAATATAATTTTTGGCTCGGGAAGTACTAGCACATCGGTCCCAAGCTTAATGATTGCCCCTAACACCCCGTTCGCCACTGCAGCCTATATTACTTGATATAGAGTATCTTGAAATCAAATGCCGTGCACATTATTTCCAGTGAAAACTAGATGTATAGAGGCTGATATCAAGATAGCCTATATCACGTAATATAAGCTGTAGTGTGAATGGGGTGTAACAACAATCAATATGTAACTAGCGATTTTAAATTGGTTCACTGTTGTAGAACCCCTTGGTCTAATTACACCTTGAAGCCAGCACCTTGTTATACATATATGCACCTTCTGTTTTGATTTGCTGTGTTATTTTGACAGAGTATTTGAGAGTGTGTTCATGTGAGTTCGGTATAAGGGGTGCATTATTGAGCCTGGGACCGAGCTTGGGACGATGTTCTAGTACTGACTGAGCCAAGAAAAAATCGTTTTTGATGGGACCTACTGGTCTT
>JASCZW010021627.1:0-10356 GCA_034211315.2 Aedes japonicus
GCTTTTGATCCTGTTGGTAAGTTGCTTGGTGTTCTTGGCCTTCCAATTATCCTTGTATGCCATGGAGTCAAAAGACCGAAGAAACCTCGATAGGACGGCACTGTGGCAAATTTGTCGGATTCCGGTCCTTTGGGACATATGGTATATTTTGGCTCTCCAAAAACGTTAGCGTTTTTTTTTGCGTAGTGCGATGATGCCTTGTCCGGCCAAAACACGTATTTGCCATCCGAGGATGTTGTTTAAGAAATGGGATGAGTATTTTCTGCAAACACTCTCTTTGGTACACCTCCTGGTTGATGGCCAAACCGCTTGGTTTGAACCACGGCTTCGAAATACCCTTATCGGATACTAGCTGAACCCGGTGCGTGCGCTGCTACGCTTGCAACTAAATAAAGGAAAATTCAATAGAACTGGCACGTTTATGGTTTTTTTTCGAAATGAGTTTTTTTTTCTTGACTAAGCAGGGGTTCAAACTTCTATCAAAACATGCTTCTTATCCGAGAAACACGCGTTTTGTTTAAGTAAGCTGTTGTATGGGAGCCCGCCCTTCCAGAGGGGGGTGGTTTCTCAAACCACCAATCATTGCCTTCAAAACCACCTACATTCCAAATTTGGTTCCATTTGCTTGATTAGTTCTCGAACCATCGCACTGGGCTCATCGATTATAATAAAAATTTGAGTTTAATTTGTTTGAAGCCCCCCCCCCCCTTCAGAAAGGGGAGGGGTCTTGAACTACCATAGAAACATTTTTGCCTTCGAAACCCCCTACATGTCAAATTTGATTCGATTTGCTTGATAGTTCTCGGGTTATGAAGAAATGTGTGTCTCATTTGTATGAGAGCGCCTCTTACTGAGAGAGTAGGGGTCTCAAACCTTCTCCAGCCCCAAAAACCCCTTCATATAAATTTTCACGTTGGTCGGTTCAGAACTTCTCGAATCTATAAGGGTCTGACAGACAGACAGACAGAAATTCATTTTTATGTATATAGAAATCTAGCCTCCAAAAACCCCCATATACTAAAAAGGTTTCATTCACTTGATTAGTTCTCGAGTTATGCAGCCCCCCCCCTGCCCCCTCCCAATTAGAAGTTGAGAGGGGTGGTGAAGTGCCATAGAAACATTTCTTGCCTCAAAAAACCTCAACATGCCAAATTTGGTTTCATTTGCTTCATTGGCTCTCGAGTTATGTTAAAAATTATGTTTCATTTTTATGGGAGTCTTCCCTTCCAGAAGGCGAAGGGGTCTCAAACCACCTTAGAAACATTTATTTCCTTCAAAAACTTCCACATGCCAAATTTGGTTCCATTTGTTTGATTTGTTCTCGAGTTATGCAGAAATTCGTGTTTCATTTGTATGAGAGACCCCTCTTTCAGTTAGCGGAGGAGTCTCAAACCACAATAGAAACATTTCTTGCCTTCGAAAACCTCCATATGCCAAATTTGGTTCCATTTACTTGGTTAGTTCTCGAGTTAGGCAGAAATTTGTGTTGTTTTTGTATGGAAACCCCCTTCCCTCCCCCTTTCAGATGGTGGAGGAGTCTCAAACTTCCATAGAAACATTTCTTTCCTCCAAAAACCTCCACATGCCAAATTTGGTTCTATATGCTTGATTAGTTCTCGAGTTATGCATAAATTTGTGTTTCATTAGTATGAGAGCCCCCCTCTTACAGAGGGCGGAGGGGTCTCGAGTTACTTTAGAAACATTTCTTGCCTTCAAAAACCTCTACCTGTCAAATTTGGTTCCATTTACTTGATTAGTTCTAGAGTTATGCAGAAACTTGTGTTTCATTTGTATGGGAGCCCCCCTCCCCTTCCAGAGAGGGAGGAGGGGTCTCGAACTACCGTAGAAACATTTATTGCCTTTAAAATCCCCGCAAGCCAAATTTGGTTCCATTTGCTTTATTAGATCTAGAGTTATGAAGAAATTTCAGTTTCATTTGTATGACAGCACCCCTTCTAGGAGAGGGGAGGGGTCTCTGACTACCATAGAAACATTGCTTGCCTCCAAAAACTTCTGCATGCTAAATTTGGGTTCCTTTGTTTGATCAGTTCTCGAGTTATGCAGAAAAATGTGTTTCATTTGTATGGGAGCCCCCCCTTTCAGAAGAGGGAGGGGTCTCTTACTATCTTAAAAACGTTCCCCGGCCTCAAAAACTCCTGCGTACAAATTTTCATGCCAAACGGTTCTTCCGCTCGCGAGTTAAATCGTGACAAAGGAAACCCCAACTCATTTTTATTATATACACTCTTAAAAATAATTAAAATTACATGAGCTGTAATTGGTCAAAGATTTAAATTTCATGACATGGAGATTAGTAAATGACTGATTTTTATATGATAATACATGCAAATTCAAAAATAACGGTTGTCTATTAAAAGTCAATACAATATGATGTGAAGTAATGTCTTGTGATCCAATATCACGTCAAGAGTTGAAAAATAGGTCATGTGGATTTAAATTTATGGATTGAGACACTCAAAATTACACGAACGCGAACTGAAATATAAATGCTAGACTCATTTGTGAGGCCATACTACCTATGTTAAAGTTTTCAACAGTCCACAGTCTAGCATTGGCCGGCATTGAAAATGGACGTCGAAGAATATTTCTCTTTTCTTGCGATGATAACTTCAGTCACAGAAGTGGCTGAAATATAATTTTATCTTTTCTTTAAACCATTTAATAGTTTCAAATTAAACTGTTTTTTTTTGCGAATTTTATCACATTATCGAATAACACAAAACAAATGTGAAATAGATATCTTTAGTGCACTGTGTAATTTTCAAAGGAGCTTCTCTCATAGGATGCTGGAAAAATATGGTTTTTTGGTTATCGATTCTGAACACAAATTTTGAATCAAATAATCAATTGCAACATATGCAGTAAAATAGAAGTTCCTCGCTCCAGTAATACTCATTAGATTTATAAATTATAGATTCGTTTATGAAAATACTAAAAATCTATGAAAATTGTTCTCGTAACTGAAATTTGCGTCATGGCATGTAAAATTAGGTGTTCAGCTTTTTCTTCGTGTAAATTTGAAAAAGGACGTAAATTTATGTCTTATTAGCCGCTTCGTTTGGGTGCATCTAAAAAGACATATTTTTACATGAAATTTTCTTAGTGTGTAGATTACGATGTATAACATAACCTTCGATTCAAATTTGTGCTTGAACTTATACATTACTTTTGGAGGAGTAGTAGATTTGTCCTTAGTGTAGAATCGGTCGTTTCCCGGTATCTGAGACTTCGAAAGAGGAAAGTAGCTTTCGTCGTCCAGAACGAAAGATTTTCCGCCGTAATTCCGAGTCATCCAGCGGCATTGGGATTTCACGGTTTGAATCTGCTCATCTGTGTACTCTGGGGATCTGGTTTTCTTTCTACACACTATTCCTTCTTTCTTTAGCGTCTTGCAGATGAGTGACTTCGAACAATGGAACTTTCGGGCTGCTTCCCGTTGACTTACCGAATCCTTGTTGTTGAACATGCTGCGCAGCGAGCGGAACGTTTTCTCATTCATTATTTTCGCTGGACGGCCGCAACCTTTCTTCCGGGTTACTCTCATGCATGCCAGGATACGGTATACGGTGGATACCGGAACTTTTTCACGACAAAAATGGTCCACCGTGTATTTTTTTCCACGATCTTCGTTTGCTTGAAAGAATTGTACAACGCGCGCGCGCAGTTCTTCCTGTTTCGACGGCATGCTGAACACGACTGAACATGTTAGAGTGAAATAAGAGTGTATGAAAATTTTCTGGAGAGTGCAACGATTCATTCATCTAAAGTGACATTTCTATGCGGCCGTTTTTGTTCTGATGGAAAAGTATTGAAATCATTCTCATTTTTTAGTGGACACCCGTTAGTGATGCCCTTGGCCTCTTCGATGTGAAGAAGGGTGTAGATTGCATCCTCGGGGAAATACTTCTATGCAGTTGTATTGGTGTCGTGGCTTCTCGTTTCCGATGTTCGACTTGCCTCACTGGCAGTCTTGTCTGCTGAACACTTCTTCTCAGCTTCTTCGGCTCTGTGTGTCATATTCTTCCACTTTTTAACTGACTCTCCAAGAGTCCCTTGGATATTAATCACCAACCTTTGATGTCCTTGTGAACTTGGTTTCTTTTGTCTGCGTATTCGTGCAGTGATCTACCAGCTTTTTGGCTGCCTCTACCCGAGGTTGTTTTGGTACTCTCGATCAAGCACTATGTTGCTTCTGCTGCTGCTGCTTCTGCAGCATCTGCAGGTGCTTTTTCTCTTGCCGTTAGGTTTGCGATGGAGGTGTTCTCGCTAACCCAGCTCTGGCAAACGGTAACCTTCAAGATTCTCGCAACTGTCGCTACCCAGAGGAAGTTGCTGCTGAAACATGCTGGCGTTAAGACCGCTTACCTGAACGGGGAACTGCAAGAAACCGTTTACATGAAACAGCCAGTCGGAATACGTTCAGACAATGATGATGCAGTTCGCCGCCTACAAAAGAGCCTCTATGGGTTAAAGCAAGCCGCTCGTGTCTGGAACACCACTTTTGACGACGCACCGAAGAAGATGGGATTCACACAGTCCAAGAACGATTTCTGCCTCTATTATCGTGGAACAGGTGACGATCGCGTTAACCTAGCTGTTTACGTTGATGACATCGTTGTGGCCTGTTGCACTGAGGACAAGTACCAGGCCATTATTCGAGGACTGAACAAACATTTCAAAGTGACGTCGTTGGGCGATATTCGCAATTTTCTTGGAGTTGAAGTCAGACAAGCCAAAGGATCAATTTCGCTGAATCAGCCGATTCGGAATGGATGAAGCTAAGCCATCAAAGATTCCATTGGATCCTGGACATTTGCAAACCAAGGCAGAGAGCGATAAACTACCGAACAATTCGCAGTACGCTAGCTTGGTTGGTGGTTTGCTCTATGTTGCCTTTAATACTCGCCCGGATTTCGCCGTTAGCGTATCAATCCTAGGACGAAAGATGAGCTGTCCATCACAAGCTGATTGGATAGAAGCAAAGCGGATTCTGCGCTACTTGAAGCACACGATAGACCACGAGCTGGTGCTGGCCATCAATGCAGATCCGTTAACCGTTTACGTAGACGCAGATTGGGCAGGAGATGCAAAGGACCGAAAATCTACTTCCGGATATTTCTTCCTACTAGGAGGAGGTCCAGTATATTGGAGTTCGAAGAAGCAGACGTGTGCGACCCTGAGCAGTACCGAAGCTGCCAACACCTAATGTGATCCTGGGCGATTTGAATGCGCACCACACCTCGTGGGGATCACACAAAAATGACATTCGCGGCGAGCGGCTCTTTCAGCTGCTGGACAGGTTGGGCTGTGCAGTACTGAATAATGGCAAACCAACGTGGATCGACTTATCTTCAGGAGTTGAATCTGCGATCGACCTGTCCATTGCCTCCTGGGATGTGGCTTGCCAGTTTAACTGGTAAGTCCCAGATGACTTACACGGTAGTGACCACTTCCCTATCGTCTTGTCACAGGCTGTAGGCCGTCCGCCTACTGTGGCAAGACTTAAGTGGAATTTGAACGAGGCGGATTAGGATGGCTTCGGCAAGGAAGTCTCCCGCAAGATGCCAAAAAACGCTATACTCAGCCCAACTGATTGGATTGAGATCCTGACTGTGGCCGCGCATCGACACATCCCAAAGGCCGGAGGTAGAAGCAGTAAGAGATCTGTACCTTGGTGGGGGTCAGATGTTAACATCGCCGTTAAGAACAGACGCAAAAGTCTGCGAGCGCTTCGCAAATTGGCTCGTGATGACCCGTCGCGGGCTGCTAAGTTGATAGAGTTTCAACTTGCCCGGGCCAAGACAAGAAGAGTCATCAAGGAAGCCAAAAGGACTACATGGTTGGCTTTCACCGCGGACATATCTGAATCCACTTGCCCCAGCGAACTGTGGAGGAAGGTAAAGTCCATTGGTGGAAAAAACCGCCATGTAGAAAGGGTCGTTAAATTGGACACCGGTTACTTTGCTGATCAATTTGCCAAGGTGTCGGGCATCATAGTGATGAGTTCCGTCGTGTATAATCACTGGCAGACGGGAGGTACCGTAGTACCAACAAAGGTTCATGAAGTGACACCACAAACTACAACAGGCTTTTCGACCTAGAGGAGCTCAACTGGGCCCTGCGCCGTGGTGTCGGCAAGGCAGCGGGGCCTGACGATATTGGCTATCCTCTCCTGAGGAAACTGCCACTTATCGGTCGGTTGGCCTTTCTGGACACTTTGAACGAAGTCTGGCAATCTGGCATGATTCCAGATGTGTGGAAAGAAGGGTTGGTCATTGCTATTCCCAAACCAGGGACAAGACCCAAACAGATGGTTATAGACCTATCACGTTTTTGAGCTTTATGGGGAAAACACTCGAGCGGATGGTCAACCGTCGCCTGTCAACTGAGTTGGAGAGGCATGAGCGAATCCACCCACAACAACACTGAACTCGATCATTTATTGGACAAGGCCAAGACAAAGAAACTACACGTCGATGTAGTATCTCTCAATTTGTCCAAGGCATATGATATGACATGGAGACTCCCTATCTTGACTACTCTCAAGAAATGGAAGTTTAAAGGACGTATGTTGGCTTATGTGGAAAACTTCCTACACAATAGGAAGTTTCGAGTATTGAACGCCGGCGCAACCTCCAATCCAAGGTTGCTAGAGAATGGCATCCCGCAAGAGTCTGTCATGATCTGATACACTGTTTCTCATTGCGATGAACTCAGTATTTGAACGCATCCCTGAAAACGCACACATCCTAGTGTACGCTGACGACATAACTCTTTGTCATATCTGTTAAATACGCAAGGGCAGTCAGAAGCAGGATACAAAAACTGTGGATAATGTGATTGACTGGGCAGAAGGGGTTGGGTTTAGGATCTCTCCCGAGAATTCTAAAACCCTGCACGTCTGTTTTGGTCATACTCACAGGCCTAGGTTACCCCACGTTTGTATCGACGAGCTAGAAGTCAAGGCAGTACGGGAAATGAAGCTTCTTGGCGTGATGATCGACCACAAACTACGTTTTGTGAAGCACGCCAAGGCAGTGAAGTCGAACGTAAACGTAAAGTTGAACGTTCTTAGACCGCTACTTTGAAGCTTCTCGCTGTACATTGACCAAGATTGCACGGGCAATGATCGTACCGTGTATATTCTATGGATCGGAGCTATGGAGCAGGGGTGGAATATCCCTGCTTAGAATCCTAGAACCTCAATACAATGAGGCATATAGGATCTGTAGCGGAGCCTTTCGGACCTCACCTATAGCTTCCCTATTGGTGGAATGTGGTAAGGGCAAATGTCGTAACTGAAGACATGGCTACCAAAGCCATGAGGTTACTACAAAAGGACCCCGCTCTTTGCTACAGACCTACCGTCTGTAGGGCAGAAGAGTGGTGGCGTGAGCTTACGGGAGTAGAGATTCCCACGTTGTGTCAGCTTCCTAGGCTGTGGCTACGGGCATGGGACTCTACGTGCCCCAAAGTGGACTGGCGCATCCGGCAGTTATGTGGGGCAAGGGCAAACCCTGAAGTCGCGAAAGCGGCCTTTGGGGAAATTGCCTCCACATTCGAAGGCCTGAACCTGCTGTTTACGGACGGCTCGTTAATAGAGGATAGAGCCGTTGCGGTCGGTTACCCGGCATCTGCGGTATCTTCTTAGCTGAGGCCTATGCACTCTTGCAGGCATGCAAGTTGTCAAACGGGTGGGACACCCGTGGCTGATGGAGGTGCAACAGCTTACTAACGTAACCTTCGTCTGGGTACCTGGACACGCAGGTATACCAGGTAATGAGGCTGCTGATAAACTGGCAAACCAGGGTCGTCATGCTCAGCTGGAAGACCTTCCTGTCCCTTACAGCGACGCTACCCGCTGGGTGAAGCAGGCCTCTCGATACACTTGGGAGGAATCTTGGCATAACAACCGAGAGGCGTTCCTCCGGCGTATCAAGAATACGACACAAGAGTGGAAAGATATGCCCTACCCTCGAGATCAGAGGACTCTGACTCGGCTGAGGATAGGACATACTCGACTTACTCACGGGCCTCGAATCATCGGTAGTAAGGCCTACTGCCAAGGGTGCGGAGCGGATTTAGATGTTAATCGTCGAAACGGGAGTTGTGACCGTAGCACAGAATTATCTGTACTAGTACCTGAGAGCGTTGTACTTATATGATAGAATATAAGCCAGCGTATAGAGGTCGAACTTCAAAAAGAAAGTTCTGACTGCGGACCACAGTCATAGACCTCCAAGCGGCCTGTAAATAAGGGTCAATGATGTAACATCGAAATGTCTTGTAGGTTTTTCGATAAGGGAAATAAGGGAATTGGAGCGAAATTATCTAATCAAATTTTCTACAATTCTGTAGGAGCAAAAAAATTTCTAAATCATAAGAATATTTTTATGTAATGGCCATTATAGGGCCACCCTATTCACCACCCAAACCAAGAGATAGATCTTATTTTTAAAATAAAATCTTCCGAGGACATCATATATCTAAAGGTAATGGTTTTCGAGTAATCGATTTTTGTCGCGAATATAGGGCATTCGTACCATAGTGCAATGTGAGCGGGCAAACCGATCAGCCTCGGAGAAAGTGGAAGTATGAAAAACTAGTTTGCACTCGATTGCAAGGATGTGCTTTCAACTATTTTCCCGGTAGGATACTGCTGTTTCCTCTGTTGAAGGTGGAGCTCGTTCTTTTTTTTTGCCCTTTGTTGAACTTGGCTTTTTGCAAGAACGCATGGAAGGCGAGTCATATTCAATTCAAATCGATTGAGGGCTCGCTACTGGGAAAACATTTTTTTCGAATCGTAAATGTGCGTTGCCCTGATATAGGTACGATGGATGAAATGGGATTGGAATTGAAGGCAAAAAATAGGACTCATAGGACCCAGCGTTCAACACATTCAGTCAGCCCTGTGGTCGTCAAATCATATCGCATTAGTAGCAACTCTTTATAGGGCGTGGCGAGTGCTTCCGAGCAAATCCTCCATAGCATGACACCACGGTGACATCCATCACGGACAACCACGCCGAGTTGTTTGACAGTTCCGAACTAATTATTCGCCAACGAATTAATTTCCGCCTTGTGCACTTTTCTGCGGACACAAAAAGCCGTCAATGCTGGCAGTGGCATTCGAAATTGTTTCTCCATGTTCTCGAAACGTCAGAACCAAAGCAGCACGTTTCAACAGGCTCGGTGAAAACTTTTTCAATTTTTCCCTCGAGAAAAGCCACCTCCCCTTCCATTTTGTCATATTTTGTTGGCGTGAGCATTTTACATTGGACAGTCGCTCGAATTGAAATTTTCCTAGATTCCGTGTTTGTCGCTGAAGGTGACGCGAACCAAATAGGCAGAATACAATTGGATATCCAGGCAAGCAAGGAAAAGAAAATATGTTCCACCATAATAGACAGCGACCTAATTCCCGATGCTTTTGCACTAATTGCGTTCCGCACCGTGGTTATGTTCAGTGTTGTTTGATGATGTAATCTGTGTCAGTCCCATGGGAACACTGCTATTACTGGTGCTGCAGCCATTCCATTTCATTCGGGCACGTAAGGATGGAGGCCGGATCCTAGATTAAATGCAATCATTTGTCCATCATCTTGGTTCATGGTTCAAGGGAATGGCCGTACGATGTGCCCGGAGGTTTGACATAAATCTTCTGCAGAGATTGTGTTCGTGTAGGCACAAACAGGAAGAGACGGGGAAATCGATTTTCCTTCGTCATGTGCTGGATGGCATCTAGCAACAGTTTGAGCATGGCTGTGTATCGTTTAGTGTTATTTTTTTTTTGTGATTCCTTATCGGACTCTGCTCTACCTTCTCTGACGACCATCATATTCCCGGGAAGCTCCTCGCTTGGGTGGATATGACTTCTAAGAACACATGGCATAACTTCCTTCATGTGTGCTTTCCTTTAGTGTTGGTTCATGGAACTAATTAAGCATTGTTATTGTAAAACGAAAAATTTATATCTGGTGCATGATGTTCAAAATCTAACCTGCAAGAAACGGTTTTGCGTCAGGCAGAAAACCATTATGAACACAACTTTAAATACTGGATTAACCTGATGGAATTCAAAGCCATCTCAGATGAGTATAAACAATGGTTGGATGAGGAATATATAAGCTAACCACTACAATACATGTTCTACAACTTTAAGATAGGCCTATGCACTGCTCGGCAAATACTTGAATTGGCCAGAACTTGAATAAGCTTCTAAAAACTTAAGGAGCTCTTTTAAAATTATTTTCTGAGCTTCGGAATATCTATGAAGTATGGAATGGTGGAAATATGATGAACTTGACAGCAGTTGATAAAGCTTCTTGGAAGTTG
>JASCZW010021628.1:0-10351 GCA_034211315.2 Aedes japonicus
GATCACAATTAATTTTGATCCCTACCTCCAGCTCACTGCACCCGGCGAACCACCACATCTCATCAGGAAGCAAATAGCAGCTTCGTTGTTTTTCTTGTGCTCACTCGATCACTCGCGCCGACGGACAATAGATGACCGGAACAATACGAACAATAAAACATCCACACAATCGTTCACAGCCGATTACGATTGAGGGATTCGTTAAAAATAAGAATCGGTAGAAACATTTCGTGCCTTGTGGCAACTTTATGCTTCTATTGATGTCCAAGCTCATCGTTTAAGCATCATCCGGGGGACCCAATGATTTCATTATCTCTTATCCACTCATCCGCAATGTTTTGTGATAAAGTGGACGGATTATTATAATTTGAGATAACTCAATGCAGACGCCTTCTAAAAATGCCTATTTGTATGTAACGCTCTTAGGAGATACGAGATCATTTTGCGGGACAAAAAATTAATCAAGCGTGTCTGCGTAGTTCCAAAACAACGTAAAATGTGATGTTCCACCGTTCTTATAATTTATTTTGACCGAGCTGAGAAAATCGATTATCGTGAATGTTCAAAATTCAAGTTAACACCAGATTCCCCTATTCATCAATATACTACACCGAACGTCCGTACACCTGCGATACGCTGACGCTACACCACATGGCCATCACCCCATGAGGACTTCGACCTGTTGCCAACACATAGCTGTCGCTGCTTAGTAAGCATTTTTTGTAATTATTAATTGAAATATAATTTACACTCCACTTCTGTTTCGACCGTTAACGAGTTCGCGTTCTTTTTTAAAAACCCGAAACGGCCCTTCCGGTCATAACTTTCATAACAATTAATATTCATACACAGTCGAGTATTAGTACATGACACTGAAGAAATCTGCACATTGTAGACAAAATACGCGTACCTTTCAAGATAAGCAAAGGTAGTTGGAATTAAATGGAAAATACTAATTTTTCTTCTAATTTCTCGTTAATTTTCTTTGTTTCTTTGATAGTTCATGTACATTTAAGCAAAATTACGCCTGAATCTAGTCTGCTGTATGTAAGATTGCTAACATTGTTGTATGGCGCATGAAATATTGCAAACAATTGCGTTGTTGACGCCTTCTTTGCTTTGAAAACGAGGGAGAATTTTACGCGCCTGTTAAAATTCACTTTTTTTTCTGTGTATTGCAATTATATTCAACGGAAACATCATTTGTTTACCTTTTGCGATACACGTATAAAAGCATTCGAGATTTTAAAAATATGTGGTAGTCTCTAAGAGTTTGTATTATGAAAACATGTTCAGAGAATATAAATAACTTCAAGGAGAAAATATCGGTCCCACGTTCTTAAAAAAATGATTCAGAATCCGTGAACGTGCTCGCAAATCGCAAATCGAATTGTTAAGAAATTTATCTCAATTTTTTTTCAATTTCTTTATTATCGAGATTTTCAGCCCGGGGCTGGTTCATCTCTTGTCGTAGTTACTCAAATACCTTTTGGGTATTTTTATAACTTTTTCGGGGGTGAGATTCGAACTCGTGACTTTGGCGTGAGCGGTATGGATGTTAACCACTACGCCGGGGTCACCCCCTATCTCAAATTTATGAATGAAGAAAAGAATCTAGATTAGATATTAAATCGCGATATCAAGACTTATAAGAAAATTTCTAACTGAAATATCATTTGTTCGGTTTTGACTGAAAATTTATCGTTCTGGTTGATTGTCCGTTGTGGAGGAATTTGAGATACTTGCCCTTCTTGCTGCAACGGCGGACGTCATAACCCCATAGCCCCAACACAGTAGATGGTTAATTATTCGAAGCATTTCCAAGATATCAATAAATAATTGGAAAACTAAAAATAAAAAATAAAAAACTGAAACTTTTTTTCAAACTATCAACATTAATCGCGAGCCAGCGCCTTTTAAATTCCACTAGAACTTAGCTACAGAGTTCATGAGTTTCGAGTGCTCGACTTGTAGATAACATTGCAGTAGGTCAAGTATTTATACTAGACGTTTGTTTTTGTGTGTGTTTGAATATGTTATTTTCTACCTGTCAAATGACAAACTGGACATTTTTAATGTAAATGAGCCCGTGGCTTATCGCGGAAATATGAAAATCAACTTTAGACATAAATGATTGTCACTGTTAGTTGCACTATTACTCTTCAACCTGCGGAATGATTCAATTCTCCTGTTGCTAAGACTTACTGTTGTCACCAGAAAACCGAAGATCCGGTGAAGACAAGGGAGGTGTTGGATCTGTTTAAGCGTCGGCCGAACCTTTCGATTCACTTTTTGGCGAAGAATGCGGAGGTTTCCATCTGGTTTGTCAAAAAAAAAATGAAACCCTGGCCTCTGGTGGCCTTCTAAATTTATAACATTCATGATAATCGATTATCTCTAGAAATGAATTTATAAAAACGGTGGAATATAACCCAAATAGCACACTATGATCATAATTAGTTTTAGTAACTTGATTATGACTAAGCAAGTCATATTTTTGTTATCTCAACTAAATGGCAACAAGTGTGCTAAATACTAGGGAACTTTCTACACGCTTTACTAAATTTTTATCTCGCAACTTCTAAAAGGTCAAGAAGGCACCAACCTGGTGCGACAAACAAAACACTGTAGCCAAATGCCGCACCAGGTAGCTGTTCCGAGAGTACCTGACGAAACCGAGGTGCGTCGTGTTGGACGACGCGACTAACATCAAGCATCACGGTTGGCCGATCCTTAAGAGGCAAGGAAGAAGAAGCTGGACAAATCCGTCAACAAGTTCTTGGTTTGACAGGCCATCTGTGGGTGTGGAGAGACGATCCAGCCATACATCACGACGGGTACCATGAAAGATATCTACCGAGACGAGCGCCTCCAGTAGCGCCTGCTGCCCTTCTTGGGTTCTTACGGAGGCAATCTTAAGACGCTATTTTGGCCGGATTCGGCATCCTGCCACAACTGGTACAGAGATAACAATGTTATTTCTGTACCAAAAGACTTCAACCCGCTGAACTCGCCAGAATTTCGTCCGATTGGGAAGTTTTGGGCCATTATGAAGGTCAAACTTCGTAAAACATCTAAAGTATTTGAGGACGAGCCGGCTTTGAAGAAAAGTATCAATATAATTTGGTTCCACTATTGCCCAAAACCTTATGAGTAGTGCCAATGGCAAAGTGCGGATATTCGGTCATGGGAAGGAGATCCAATAAACCATGTGTGGATAACAATTGAGATGATTTCATATTAGTACCGATTTCTGATTTGAACCGATTCATACCAACAGTAAGGATGCTATTGGGACCACTCAAGATGTTTGATGGTAGTTTTCCATTGGAAAAACAAGGAGTATTTTTTTATAATGCTAGAATTCAAATTTGAATCGATTTAGACCAATAGAAAGGGTGCTTTTGGAGCCACTCACAAAGTGTGGTGTTGGTTTTCCGATAGATTAACAAGGTTTATTTTAGAATGCGAGAACACTCGCATGAACCAAGATGAAAGCTACTATCAATGTCGATGTACATAACTTCTCATTCTTAATTTTATTTCCGAAAAAGTTGCTCTACTGGTGAATTTAGTGCACATTGTGTGATTTACTCAACGGATTTTTGTAAATTATTAGCAGTTTAAGGCAGATATTTGATTCATTGTTGTCTAGTAGTACCATGAATGGACATTCAAAAGTTTTTCAAAAGTATGTATAATAATTTCCAGCATGCAATTAAAAGAAACAAACAAACAAAACTAGAATCGCAATTTGCAATAAACTACCAAAACTTAAAATGTATACATGTTAAAAAATAATCACTTATTCTGCGAACAACCATGCAATAAATATATTCTGTTAAAACGGTATGTGCACGGTGAGTAAAGAACGGATGCGGATGTGGATGTGAGGGAGGAAAAGTACATCTTTAATCTTGTTCCCAGAATCGGACGGATATTGTAAGATATTGTTTGTAGGATATTATTAAGTTTTCAGCCTGTGCAACCACTGGCTAAAGAAAGTTTAATTCCTTCTCTCTCCCTCTCTCTCTCTCTCTCTCTCTCTCTCTCTCTTTCTCTCTTTCTCTCTCTCGCTCTCGCTCTCTCTAAAAAAAACTAAGCTTGCCAAACGAAAGACCCCTCGCCTCATCCCCCCCTTATTTGAAGTACTGGCTAAGCCTAAAGGTTATATGAGTGTTTTCGCCGATTTCGAGAGAAATTATCGTTCAATTTACAAAATTTTCCAAAAACAAAAACCTACACACAAAGAATAATGATTATTAAAATAAAAAAAAAACCATTGCCAAAATTGAAAAGTTGAACCGTCAATTCAAAAATGTCTTGCTCTGTACATTTAAAAGTTTAAATTTTCAGAATAAATTGTAGAACTGTCAAATCAAAACCGTGGCATCGTTGAAAACGAAACCAAATTATTTTGATTCCCAAAATGAACTTTCGCCCAGACAGTGTTGTGCAATAAAAATAAAACTGTGCTTCTTGGATTGAAATGAATTTTTTTTTTAAATAAAAGGATTTATTTTCTGATTAATTGTAGAATTGTCAAATGAAAACCGTGGCATTGTTTGAAATTGGAGTAAATAATTTTATTGCAAAATGAACTTTTGTGATGTTTTCTATCACGAGAGATCCGCGTCGGACATTGTCACCCAAATGCACCTGGACAAAATCTGCGGCCTGGTCTGCTGCCGTTTGTCATCGCTTGTGGTAGCGCTGCATATAAAAAATTGGGATGATTAATTTCTACAATTTTCTTTGTAAAAGAACACACTTTTAAATTTACTCACTGAACCGAAAAAGTACACTTTCAAATCAAAAACATAATTTTTGTAGTAGATAATTTTACTTTCAATTTAATGAAAAATAACCACTTTTTAGAAGTAGAGTGCAAAACATTTAATAAAACAATATTCCTTTTTTGTGTGTATTTAGCTTGATATAGTTTATCGATAGCAACATTAAATTGTATTTACAATAATGATGTCACGCAGTAAGGGGGAAGGGGGAGGAACGTGACAATCCATAAAAAAATGAAGGTCCATACAAAAAACGTGACAGGAAGGAGGGGGGGGGGGGTCGGTATGAAAAGTAACCTTTTGCATGACATCATTATTGAACGTTCTCTTATTTGAAAACTGCACATTTCTTAGAAAGTATATTGTTTCTCTTTGACCGTTATGTGGGATAAGGCACCTACATATTACACGTTAAGCCTAGTATGCAGCTGGCAAGTAAAGACCTGAAGTAATTTTTGCCATTTTTACAAAATAATTTTGACAACTGCTCCTGTATGGGTGAAATGTCAGTTTTCCTTGCGGAATAATCGAACGGAACAGCGAGAGACAGCCCCATTTAGATTACATTGTCAGGCGTTACTAACGTTATGAAGTTTTCCCTCCTTGCCAGCTGCATACAGGGTAAGTAATTCCTACAGTAAAAGCATTTCTTGACCATTACTTGTCCTATCTCAATGCACATTACTTTTGAGCTGCATACTAGCCTTTAACGTGTACGTGAGAACGCAGCAATCTTCACTGAAAATTTGAAAAAAATCAAGTACCTAGTTGGGTTCAGTTGAAGAAGAGCCATAGCTGTTTATGTGTAGCGAATTTTAAAGTATTTAACCTCTCATCGAGGGCTTTCACTGCCTTTCCATAGCATCCAACCCACGTAGGCAATGAAATGCCTACAAGCTCCAGGCGCTAGAACGATTTTTCCACCCGAAAAATTATCACGTCTCAAGAGAATAAGGGAACGTCCATTAATTACGTCACGCAAAAATGACTTTTTACAAGACCCCCCCCCTCCCCCCTTGTCACGTTTTTTGTATGGACCCTTAATTTTTTTTGTATGGAACGTCACGTTTTCTCAAACCCTCCCTCCCCCCTTACTGCGTGACATAATTAATGGACCTTCCCTAATTTTGGAAGATCTTTCACTAGTTTAAAACGTTCCGTACAAGGAACCAAAAAAAAAAAACTTTTATGAATCTCTATAGACCGTGATGCACATATTCCTGAAGTTTACAGATAGAACGACAATGAAAATCAATATTCTTAAGGGTTTGAATTTTTAAGTTGATAAAACCAAAATTGGCAAGAAAGACAAAGTATTTGCGGATCCAAATGAGCATGAACACAGCACGAAAAAGTAGTGTAAATTTCTGTTCAATGTCATGCACATATATGGAGCGTCACAAAACTTACAAAACAACATTAAAAAACGTGTAAAGTTCTGGGACATTCGGTTCATTGCTGATAATGTTGTATACAAAAGCTAGTCTTTAATACAACTTTTTCATGCAAGCTGCTGCTTCGTGACGAACGAAAAACATCACAATGAAAATTCAGATTTTTTTTTTGTGTATAATAGCATTGGTCACCAAGTTCCATCATTGAAAGAACTTTAACTATCTGAAAAAAAAAGAAAAAAAACGTAACTCCTTTGAACCGAAGACCCGTCCATTCCAGTTTTATCAACATCACTTCGGAATTGGTAATGCTTTCACTCGGAACAGCAACAGAATTCAGCCAGATTGTGAAAAATCGGAGCTTAATTTAAGATTTGATGCGAGAAACAAGCCATGCCTTATCATTCTCTTTGAAAATGTCACCTTTCCTTATTTTTAAACTGAGAGTAATTGGCCTATTGTTTAGTGGACTTTTAGTTAAGTTATTCTGGTTGACTAACAATCTTCAAAATATCGCTTGGTAATGTTTCGTGATTGACCGCTTATAAAAACAAAATAAAAACTGTTATTATCTGCTGCCGGCCGCATTCGGATGCATTTTTGAGTTCTCATTGGCTTTATGAACGGAAGGATTTTTTGAAAATAAATATTTTTATAAATATGTGTTATGTTCATAAATATGATTTGCACAAAGGGTGTTTCGATCAAAATTTGGTCGACTTAAAATTGACGCATTTCCATTTATTGTGCATTAAAAAATTTGGGTTTTATTTCGTTGAACTTATTTAATATTTATTATACAATTTAAGATTGGCAACATACATTTTAAATCCAGGTTGCTCAAATATTCATCATATAATCCAAACCCTGCTCTTTTTGCAATACTTATCAACTCTACCTTTGTACCCAAAGACTGTATCAAAATAAGTTATCGACATTTTTTTTAATTCAAAATTTTTTTTATTCAAGAACAATGGATGTACGGGATAAACAATGTGTAGACCAGATGAAATTAATATTATTCTTTCACAAATTTGTGAATTTTTGATAGAACACTTTTCATCAAGTTCCGGACAAGTATTCCATCACATTTTTTTGACGCCTCAGCCTCATTTTTTTAATTCCTACTCCACTTAGTGTTCTAGATACCTTTTTCTGTGTTGTGAATTGAGAAGCTTGAATATCTGATACCATTTACGTATTAATACAATTTTCTATACCCACGTCAGTAACAAAAAATTCCTAACCGAAAAGTCCTTAGACAGGTCGGAAGGCGAACCCAGATATTTTCAGTATGGTGTTGTTCTGTATCTCGTCCGTTATTGACAGAACTAAAAAATACCTTGCATAGGTCTTATCCAACTCCAGCTGCCCAACTGTCCAATCTTAAATAACCCAATGATCTAACCGCAATACATCCTAACAGTCAAACTAAACATACCAAACCCTATTTCAGCATCACAATGAAATTCACACCACCACCGACTTCCCTACGGGAGCCGCTCAACATCCCGGAAAAGATCATGATGGGTCCGGGCCCCTCCAATTGCTCCAAACGTGTGCTTTCGGCTATGAACAATACCTGCCTGAGTAACTTCCACGACGAGCTATTTCAAGTGATCGATGAAGTCAAGGACGGACTGCGGTATGTCTTCCAGACCGAAAACCGAACCACCATGTGTATAACCGGTTCAGCACACACCGGAATGGAGGCTCTGCTCTGTAATCTTTTGGAAGAGGGTGATATTGTGCTTATAGCTGTCAACGGCGTTTGGGGTGAACGAGCGGTCAACATGGCCACCCGTTACGGCGCAGACGTGCGGATATTGAAAGGACCTGCCGATAAACCCTTTTCTTTGGTCGATATGAAGAAGGCCATCGAGCAACATAGACCAAAATGTCTATTCGTAGTACATGGAGACTCGTCTTCGGGACTGTTGCAACCTCTGGAAGGATTGGGGAGAATCTGCCACGACTACGATTGTCTTCTGTTGGTAGATGCCGTGGCCAGTCTTTGTGGTGTTCCCTTCTACACGGACAAATGGGAAATCGATGGGGTGTATACCGGGTCGCAAAAGGTGCTGGGCGCCCCACCCGGAATCACGCCAATATCAATAAGTCCGAGAGCTTTGTAAGTAGTTCTCGAGCTTTTGTTTTTGATAAATACGACCATATGTGATTATTTTACAGAGAAGTAATTCGGGCAAGGAAAACTCAATCCAAGGTATTCTACTGGGACCTACTAGTTCTGGGCAACTATTGGGGATGTTACGATGAGCAGAAGAGGTATGATGACAATTTCTCATCTGTCAAAATTTTGACTTATATGTCAGTTTAAATTGAATGTTCCAGGTATCATCACACTGTACCGTGCAACCTGATTTTTGCACTCCGCGAAGCTCTGGCTCAAGTGGCCGATGAAGGCCTTGAAGCTGTCATCAAACGTCGCATGGAATGTGCTGAGCTAATGTACCGTGGATTGAACGCGATGGGTTTGAATATATTCGTCAAAGATCCAAAACATCGTCTGTCGACCGTAACTTGTATTATGATCCCGAAGGGTATCACCTGGTGGAAAGTTTCACAATATGCCATGCAAAAGTAAGTGACGAAACTATTTCAATATTTAGGGACTCACTTTTACTTTTTTTTTAGCTTCTCACTGGAGATACAGGGTGGATTCGGGCCCACGTGGGAGATTGCGTGGCGTGCCGGAATCATGGGCGAGAGTTCAACAGTTCAACGGGTCAACTTCTATCTGTATGCGTTTAAGGAATCTCTCAAGGCTACGCATCCGGATTTCGTATTCGAAGAGAGGAATGGTCATTCCGCTGCGCAGATAGAAAACGGGACCGAATGATCTGAATGGTTTGACGTTTAGCGATGGGGCGAGCGTTGTGTTGACATAAGATGTTATCACCAAAATATTGTTTTTTTTGGAACAGCAGAACACAAAAATTGGCGCTACAAAAAATATTCTTATTTATGATAAGTTAATAAAGACAAAGCCACGTATAAACAAGATTTTGCCGTAATTGTTTTTTGTTTCTCTCTAGAGTATTCAATCGGTTCTTCAAAATATCTCAATATCTCTAGTGTTATTCTAAGATTTTACAAAAAATTCTCGTACAAAAGTTTTGAATAGTTTGAATGACTTAAAACTTCCTTCATTTTGTTTGAATTTATTTCTAAGATTCCAAACATTCTTCACCTAACTGTATCTCTTACTACTTCTTTTCTGGGAATTTTAATCATACCTCCATAGTGACCCAACACCACTTTTAACTAAAGCGTTACTTTGGATGTTTTAGTTATTAATGACTTCTAGTGGAAGAATGTTATTTTCAATTCTTAAATCAAACGGATCAAGTGTCTTTCGATTTCGACAGCTATCTGAAAAACGTAAAAAATTGCCTTTTCCGCGAGTTTCTCGTTATTGAAAACTCGCCTAATCAATCTTCTACGGGCATTTCGAAAAGAAAGAGTTCACCTAACCGATAGAATAGGAGGCTTACATCGGTAGCCTTTGAAATGTATTATTTATTATCACGAGAAAGAATCACGAGAAGCCATTGTTTACGTTTGTCGGTTAGGTCCTAATGAAAATATTTGGCATTAGGTTAGGTTTACGGCTTCACTTTCATCTAGGATTTCATAAAAAGCTGCCTATATTGTCCACGATAAAATTGCAACGCTCAAAGCGATTTACCACACCCGAAAAAATTCACATAATCATTGGAAAATAAGCACTAGAAATTCGCTTAACTTTCAAGTGATTCGGGAAGTGGAAAACGCTTTGCATGGTCTCTGTGTCCAGTGAAATGTTTTTCCATGTAATGTGAATTTATTTTTCCATAGAAGTCACGTAGAAGTTGCTTATTTTACTATTGAAAAATATCTACATGTGTTTCCAGTAGAAATTAAGTGAAATATTGTTTACCAGTTAATCTGTCAGTTTTGTTGCAGCGATAAGGCGAGACGCCCATCGAAATGCCGCCATGTGGAATCTCATTGCACGTCAAAACATCGTGCAAATATCGGGTAGCACCACAACTAATGTCGTTTTCGGTTATTGCCAGTGCGGAACTGGTTTCGCCCGTAGTCCGCCTAACAGCTGTCAAAACGTTTTTTTTATTCAATCGTTAAAACGTTTTTATTCAA
>JASCZW010021629.1:0-10354 GCA_034211315.2 Aedes japonicus
TACAGTATTTTTAAACGTGTTCAATCAAATCTGAACAACAAACCGTCAGCAACTGGCCGTAGGCTCGTCACCTATGTTGTTAAGAAAATGAGGTCAGAATGTTGCTCATCATCAAAAATAAGGTATGCATTAAAATAAATTACATATTCCGGATGGTGATGGAAAATATGTACAAAAATAATTTAATGGAGCGAATTTTACTTAACTCCTAGGTATGATAATTAAGATTTTGTTTTTGGGAATCATAAACATGGTCGATGACAAGATGGAAGACGGCATAATTCCCAGCGCTTTCGGGGCCTTGTCGATCATCTGATCCACCGTTGTGGCCATGCAATTATTGGAGTAGATCAGCTATTTGAGGATCGCCTAACATGTTTCATCGGTCGTAGCTGAGGGACGTTCGGTTGGCGGTCTTTGGTACCACGTATGTCTTCAGCCGGTCAATCTCCTCATGTAACCTCTTGACATAATGGGCCGAGGCCAGGTCCGGCCAAAGTACCAAATCCCTCACCTTTCTTGGTACAGGCGGCTACTTCCAGCAGACACTTCGTACTGAATATCTCCCCATTCACCGCAAGCCACGAAGGAAAGAACATCGGTTTGGACATACTCTTCTTGCCACAGAAAGCCATAAGCCACCTTCTTCGGGAACTTGGTTTGGGAAATCTATTTGATATTAAGGCTATCCCTGGTGGAATAGGTAAAGTACCCCCTTCCCTAGTCGTTGCCGTCCAACATCAATGCGGTAGATCCATTATGACCACGACATCACGCTTCGCTGGAAAGTTGGATTTTCAACAGCTACTCCCGTCGTGCCTGCTACTAAGGGACGGCCAACCTCGAGTGACGATTCCATTGACTAATGCTTCCAATGTCGCATAACCATGTCCATCTTGCCCAAGTACTTCTTCACCGTTGTAGTTTCACCAACCTTTCGGTTCAAGGCGTGGAACGACGAGGCCACCTTGTCTTTGGTTCTTCTTGAGTTTCTGCAACACCTTACGAACACACATCACTGTCGAGCCGTTGGAACCAGGCTTTCTTAACTCAGGCTCACCACGAAGTGTCCCACGATATTCGACTTATTTGCTCCAGAATCTGGAGTCCAGATGGAGCATATTTGCTGATTACGCTCTCAGTTTTTTTCTTTACACAACAGGACTGCTACGATTGGCGATGCACAACCAATAATCGCTTGAAAAATCTCTAAAATCAGCCCATTTTTTTAATGTTTACATTTCTTAAAAATGAACCCCAAAAGTATATGTTTAGGAAACAAGCTAACTTGCACAAAGCAGAACTTGCCCCAAAACACAGCTTAAGAAAAACAATTTATTCCAATTACTTAATCAGACCGTATACTCACACTTTGTAAACGCGTTGAAACTCATCGGAAATGATCTCTCATATGCATCCGTCAAACCATTCTGAACGGCCGTTTTGAGAATACCACCATGAATATCTCACATGCGTATCACATAATGCTTTCTCTCCTTTCTCCTGGGGCCTTATTTTGAAACTCGAAACGAAGAACTTTTTCTCACAAGCGTTCGTACAAAAAGTCTTTCGTTTCGAGATCCAAAATACGGCCCCTGTTCTCTTCGCTATCCCGTGACCGCGAGCAATACCTCGTGTCTAGTACGTCGTGGGACTAGATCTGCATCACTAACTGAAGCTCTTTAAAAGCAGAAACGCCAGATAACCACCCCTGATCGTGGAGGAGTCTGGATGTGGACCGGGTAAGGTAAACATACCGTCCGATATACTTGCTGGACACGACGAGTATACACGAATATGGATTTCCGGAAACCTGACGCGGTTGGTCAAAGCAACGATGGATCGAGTGATGTGTGTCGTCCGAGTCTCAGGGACACTCTCGAGTCCCTTCGAATCTCGGAGAGGGTTACGACAAGGTGATGGATTGTCGTATTTGTTGTTTAACATTGCATTGGAGGGTGTGATTCGAAGCGCTGACACGAGTGGCACGATCTTCAGGAAGTCTGTACAACTATATGGCTTCACCGACGAAGTTGATATCGTAGCATGTAACTTTAAGGCGGACACGTACATCAGACTTAAGGCTGAAGCTGGTGGGATTGGGCTTGTGATTAATGCGTTGAAAACAAAATTCATGAATGGAAGAAGCTCACGAGAAGACAGTGTTAGCCTCCTACCACGACCACGACAAGTTGATCGCCGAAAAAAAACACCAGCAGAGAGATGCAAAGGCTCATTATGGCTGGCAATCGTGTCTACTTTTGGGCTCCGAAGGACGTTCGAAGGAGATCGAACAAAGTTCGCCGAACTACAAAGTTGATCATCTACAAGACATTAATTAGACCGATAGTTCTCTACGGTCACGAAACATGGACACTGCTAGTGGATGACCAACGCGCTCTTGGTGTCTATGAACGGAAGGTGCTGCGTACGATCTATGGTGGAGTGCAGATGGAAGACGGAACGTGGAGGAGGCGAATGAAGCATGAATTGCAACAGTTGCTACACATCGGTCGATTACGATGGGCTGGGCATGTCGTAAGAATATCGGACGACAACCCTGTTAAAATAGTGGATCAATCAAGTAGAGAACTCTCCGCAGACAGCGCGGCTGGCGAGGTACACCACGTCTGTGTACAACAGAGGCCACACCGGCCTTGGGCTGATTGGTAAGCGTAAGGATGGAGAGGGTTATCCTCAACAGGTTGTCAATGTACACAAAGGGTACAGATGGCCTGTATAACAACCAGTTTGACTTCCGTAAAGGGAAGCCAAAGATGGATGCCATCAGGTCCGTCACTAAGACGGCAGATGTGGCAATACAACGCAAGAGGTGGGAGTTTGCAACTGTGCAGTAGTCGCCCTGGACGTAAGAAATGCGTTCAGTAGTTGGGAGAATATCGCCAACTCGCTCCAATCCCTCCGAGTCCCTGGGAATCCTGGGTCATCATACGTCATCACGGTGCTCTGAAAAACGATATATGACATAGTGTTGAGATTGAAGTTCCCAAACGGGGTAAAGGAAGTCGGTTTTGCGGTAGAGGTCTATGGAGAATCCAGTTGGTGGAGTTGAAGGCCTCGCACTCCATCGATATTGTCGAGGGATGATTGCGCTCCAGGTAACTGGAACTAGTCAACGCCAAAACAGTGAACACTGTGGTCAACAACTAGAAATCGGAGCAAAAAGCTACGATCAGTGCTAGTGATTGCACCATCACCCCAAGGCAGATTTTTTAAGGCGGGATGGAAAATCTGCAATCAGACTCCTGAAGAACTAAATGTGGGGCGATGAGGGTGCCAACTCCTCGACCCATTGAAAACCCACCCGTGCCTTAAACCCTGGACCCTCCCCGGAACCACCTTTCGGTATTACATCGAGGTGGGGGCGATTGTGCTCATTAAGCACCCACTATGTCTAACTACTTAGGACTTCAGTAGATAGGTAGTACCTGCGACCTGCCGTTGGTCGTTTCTCCATTTTTGTTGGAGATCGAGGACAATCTGGAAGGCTGCTATGCATACCGCTTTCCAAATGTCCTGGTACATCCTCTGGACCAGGTTATCCGGAGTCGTGTCCTGACCACATGTTCCGAAGTTTCCTCAACTCCCGCGTATGCGGAGGACTATACATGTCCGTATTTGTTCAGATATTGTCTAAAGCCGCCGTGATCTGACAGAATCTGCGTTAAATGAAAGTTCACTTAACACCCGGGTAGTTCCGGGATTAGTCGGTGGGTCCACCGACCTTTGGTGGAGTTTTTTCATTCCCTTTGCCACTTAACCATAGATACGACTCTAGTGGTCTTTCGAATATGAGGTACTTGGGGGTTACGAACGATGATAAGGTGTCCTTTACCAGCCACGTCGACCGCACCTGCAAGAAAGCCTCCACGGCTATATTGGCATTACCCCGAATGATGTCGAACAATCGTAAGCTCCTAGCCAACGTCAGCCTTTCCATACTGAGCTACGGTGGGCTGGCATGGGCTACCGCCCTGAGTGCTAACAGCTACCTCGGCAAGCTCGAAAGCAATAATATGCCTTAAAGTGGTCAGCGAATACCACACAGTATCACGCGACACGGTATGCGTCTTAAGCACGGCGGCCTCCCAGGTTGTCCTAGAGCGTCAAGATAAACAGCGAAACGACCAACAACAGGTCAGCGGGACCAACTAACTACTAGAGTCCTATGTAGTTAGACAAAAACGCACATTGGCCCCCTCTCCGAAGTAATACCGAAAGGTGGTTCCGGGGGGGACCCAAGGCCTTTGGTTTTTAGTGGATCGAGGAGTTGGAATTATTATCCTCACACCCAGAGTTCTTCAGGAGTCTGTATGCAGACTCTCCACATCGTCAAAAAAAAGTCTTTGGATGTCGTACATATCCATTGTTAATGTTTTTAAACCTAAATCAAACAATGAAGCAAGTTAATTAAAATTTCTAGGTTTTTAAAAAATCTGTAGAGAAGAGGTCCAAGGTCCGCGCATAACAAGGAAAATTTTGATAGTTTATGAATATGCTCCATGTTGCTACAGGTTCAGAAGAAAGTTAAGCAAAATGAAACAGCATTCTATTCTTTGATATTTAATGTGAATTTCTGCTCCATATATTTTTTTCTTATCTTTTATCTCTTTCTCGCAAACAAAACTCGCTATTTCAAATTGATAAATCTCTACTGTTAGTTAATGAACATCGAATCGAACTCCATAAGATTGCTCAGAGCAAGTAAGCGTAAGATCTGATGCGATGAAATATTCTGTAACAAGTACAGATTCTGAGTAATATGAATTCCAAACTTTGATGTATTGGCTGCCGTCACGGTTGCTTCAGCGTAAGCCCTTAGGGGCTCCTTGAAATTGAAGTTCTCAGGCCTACAAGCGTAACCAGAGATATTTTGATAATTTATCCATACGGACCTAACGCCTATAGATGCAGAGATCTAAGTTAAATCAAGTATTGAGTTTAATAGAAACTCTTTGCCATCTAAGAACTACCTGGAAATGGTGTCCTAATCTCTAGAAGCATTACCATACCAAGCGCTAGTTTCCACTAGTTTTAAAAAAATTAAATTATTTTTCATTTAAGGTTCGGAGACCTTAAATCATCCTTGAGTTGAGGTCCTCTAGCAAAAACAGAGATAAGTTTATGATTTTCTTTTTTATCAGTTCACATTCCTCCACCACCTGAACCCTGCATATCATACTCATCAGCATATGGGCCGGGACCAATGCCTTCACTTCCCTTACAAAGTAAGACGTGACCAGAGATTTCATTCGGTTGTGGTGATTTCGGTTACCCTTGTATTTCCAATGAAAAGCCTCTTATTTTCATATTCATTCTCTTCTTATTTTCATACGCATTCAGACGCCGGTATTGGCTTAGTTTGGGATCACCAGTGATTACACATTGAGGATATATGTTAGTCCAAAGCATCATCTGCTGGTTCTCAGTGTAAGTACAGCTGATCTGGCAATAACGGAGTAGCAATGCGGCATCATTTTCCCAGATTATGAAGGCCTAGCAGTAACGAATTTACCTTCCAATCACCCCGATTTTCATAGAAAAAAAGTCATGTTCGGCAGCTTGTCTTTAATTTTCCCGTGAAGTAATTAAGCTGGAAACCCCGTCACGCTGATACAATAAATTAAAACAAGGGAACATATTCGTTTTTGTAAAGCCGGTCCACGTTAAATTTTGGATACCATAATAAATAATGGCAGCAAAAAAAGAAATGTACACAAAATTCAACAAATCCGATTGATTATTCCTCAATAGTAGAGATACATTTACATTAGCAATAATTGATTAGGATGTTAATCGAACATTCTGTGGTACACCCGCCATCAGGTTCCGGTATTCTCAGATATCCCCGCCGTGACGATTCTCTAGGTTTTTCTGAAATCATTGGTACCATTTGTTTTTTCTTAGTTTTGAGTTTCCGCTTAACTAGATCCCAATACTTCTCTATTTGGCGGCGTTCCTTTGCATCCTGGTAGCCAGGACCCGGAAGCTGTTTAAAGTCTTCGAGTGCGTATGTTTCGTCGTCCATTATGATACAAGAGAATGATTGCAAAAAATTGGTGTGAAGCTCCTTAGTACGATCTTTTGCAGTGAAATTTGCTTGTCATCACGGTTGAGCACCTTTTTCACTTTGTACACCTTCAGTCCTTGCCCCTACTCCACTTTGTGTACATATGATTTTGACTTCCCAACTTTATGAGTCACATTTTGCACAGAAGGATTTTTCTTAACAATGGCTACCACCTTCTTGTCCATTTTTTCGGAAGCATACTTTTCGATTTGTTCTACTTCAAACCTTCCGAACCACAGTCAAGCGCTGGTCAAATGATTTGCAAACACAAACCACGGTATTTTTCGAAAGTTTGAGTTTCTTGGCAAGATCCGCAAGATGACCGTTCGTACAAAATGCGATTGCGCACTTTCACTTGATTGAGAATGTAAACAAGTTGTAACACAAAATCAAGTAGAGAGTTTCAACTGTCTTATAAGTGAAACGTTTCAGCGATCCGTGAAATAATTCAAAACCTACACCGAAAGGAAAGTGTCCCAAATTTATCGCGAACAGGCTTTAGTCAAAGGAACATATATTATTCCTTATTTCTTTTTTTGACGAGACTTTACCATGAAGATCAGTCCTTATTAAGTGTTATTGCTTGTGAAAAGCTACAACACTTGGATTAACCCACCGAGGATGTGCTAGGAATAAGGAAAACATGGTTAGTCCTCATTCATGTGAATTATTTTCTATTTGATGTTCTATAGTTTGAATTGGTTAGAAGTAGGGTTCAGATGTCGGAGTCATAGTTCGTTTTGTTTGAAATGAATCCGGATTTGGTTGATCCTTTATCAGAGCCTTCGATGAGTGCTCTCACTCACAAAGGGTTTGAATAGCGGAAACTTTTAATAAAACTCGATTCATTGCCAACAAAACAAACAATGACAACGGTAACAACACCGAATACTTCATCATTTCTCACTAGTGATGATGTAACTCGGTATGCACTAAACAACGGATACAGGATATACTACAACAGATCAAATTACTGGTCCCAGTGGTTTTTGTCCCGAACAATGAAAAAAATTAGCTGGAATTTGTCTTTAGTCTAGACAATATAGGCCGGAATACCTGAATAGTCATCTATAACAAATTCATCATTATTAAGTCTTTACCTAAGAAGTTACCGACGCCACCTATGTTAAAACAATAAGACCATCTCTTGATTTCCATAGTTTAGGCCATGTTGATGAATTTGAATTATCATCTATAGTATATTGATGTTAAAATTTCTTTTAAGGTCTGTATCCGCAATAATCCGGACACCTCAAAACATGAATAAAACATAAATTTCGCATAATTTTTGTTTAGTCGTAGTTGTTTCTTTCAAATTTATGGGATGTGTTTTAACAATTCGTGAAGAAAAAACATAGTTATTGGGTATTTGCATAAAATTTTCGAACTTTGCGCCTAACTCCGTCCATTAGGGTTTGTACAGACTCTTCTGAAATCGAAGAAGCCGACTTTGTCCAAATTTGCTAGCAGTGTTTGATGTTTTTGATTCCTTGCTTCTTTTCAAAAAGCTTCCGCTTCAACAGAGCCCAATATCTCTCGATTGGTCGTAGCTCTGGGCAATTTGGCGGGTTTGAGGTTTTTGGTACAATGTTCACTTGATTTGCTTGGTACCACTCCATCACAGCTTTAGCATAGTGGCATGATGCCAAATCGGGCCAGAACAAAGGCTTTTCTTTGTGACTTTTGATGAAGGGTAGCAATCGCTTCTGCAGACACTCTTTCTGATAGATCTCCTTGTTGATTGTGCCTATAGTGACGAAAGGTTTACTCTTTTTGCCACACGTGCAAATTGATTGCCACACAAGGTATTTTATGGGAAGTTTCGATGCCTTCTTCGTTCTGAAATGCTCAATTGTAGCATTTCTGGCCATAGCAGAATAAAAAGCCTGTCCTGGAAGCTGCTTTAAATCCTCCAGGACATAAGTTTCATCGTCCATAACAACGCATGAAAACCTCGTCAAATATTCGCAGTACAAACGTCAAGCCTGTGATTTTGCTGCCAAGTTCTGTTTGTCGTTGCGATTTGGAACTGTTTTTACTTTATACGACTTAAGTCCTAAACGTTGTTTTGATTTTTGGACAAAACTAGGCGACATCCCTATTTTACGAGCCACGGTTCGAATGGATAGATTTGGGTTTTTCGTGAATATCCTTTTCACCTTTCGGTCCATGACAGCATCACCGCGTCCAATGTTTTTGTCAATTCTTGAATACTAAACATGAAATGTAAACATCAATCATAGTCTTTTTTTCATAATAGACTCTCAGCTATACTACAGTGAAATTTTTCATTCCTACGTGCAATATTTCAAAAGTTACAATGATTTGAAGGTGTCCGGATTAATGTGGATACAGACCTTACATCAAAAAGTAAAATATCAGATCCTCAAATTTGAGCATTATTTGTGGGAATCACAAGGTCGTCTTATTGTTTTGTCTGAGTGGTGTCTGCACACAAAAAAATATGAATATTAACAGACGCATATAACGCATAAAGACGCATAAACGCATAATTGCAAACGCAATAATTAATTAAAACAAGCGCGTAAAATTTCCCCTCTTGTAATTCCAAGCCAAAGGAGCGTAAACAACGATATTGCTTGCAATCTTTCATACAACAGGCTTGATTTAGGCGTTTTTTTTTACTTATTTATTTTCTGTCGGCCTATTTCCTCACATGGTGATAATCACCGACGCCAGGGAGACATCTCCACCAGCTGGACCTGAACGACTCATGACTATGAACCGGGACCAACGGATTTACTAAGATAAGACGTGACCAAGATTTTTTCACCTTAGAAAAACCACCGACGTCGACTGGGATTGAACCCAGACCCACTGGGGTGCCAGTAGCAGTCACGCTTACCACTACACCACCGACGCCGGCTAAATAGTAGGTGTAGAGTAGGTGATTTAGGCGTTATCTGGCTTAAATTTACATTAAATATCCCATTATTTTCTGCCAAATCTAGCATTCCCTTTATGTGCATTAGATAACGCAGAAAATTCAGTGTTTCTTTTTATCTGTGCAGGCGTAATAGTTTGCCAGCTTGCAATCAAACCACGACATTGTTTGCAATCTTGTATTCGCCATAGATCAATTTTTGCCATCTTTCATACAATATGAAGCAATATCCCATGAATTTCTGCCAATGCTAACATGTTCTTTATGTGCATGAGATGTCGCAGAAAATTCCATGTTTTTGTTCAAACTGTGTAACGTTCAAAGTGGTGTATAATAATTATGGGTTTAATACAGATGAAAACTCAGGTTACTTTTAGACTACAACCAACATTTCCGCTCAATTGGGCCACGGGAAACTAAGTGTACTCAATTGATTCACATGACCATTTTGTATGAAAATCGAACTCTGGTGTCCTTGTATTGACCGTCACTGTAGGTCAATCGTTGACAGAGTCCCGTTTCATATTTGTCTCAACATTCTGTTGAAGTGTCTCCGAGTTCTCCGTTTACGTCGAGCTGCTCGTTTTGCCCAAGTTTACAATCGATTTGTCTCCCACTACTAACGAGTCGATGCTATTTTCTATCAACCTGCCAGAATCGATCGTGAGCTAAGCGTAGAAGTGTACTTCTATCTATTTAACGTATTAGGAAGAAATTTTCATAAGCCACAACGCCGCTTGTCGATTCATTTATTAATGTGCTTCCATAGTTCCCTTAAACGGTGCAAAATGGCCAAACTCGGTCCATATGAGGGCATTTAGATAAAAAAAAGGTGGTCACATTCAACTTCAAATTACTAACCTAATCAAAGCTCACATTAACGCAACCAATTCTTGAAAGCATAATGGAAAATGACGACTTCTTGAATGCTTAATTTTTCTTATCACTGGCCAGGCAAACTGCGTAGCATGTGCCGCAGCGAGGACTCCAAGAAATAAAGTGATTCCAGAAAGAGTGTCTGAAATCGCTCTACTACTTCGAATCAAGGGAAGGAAGAAAACGTGGGCCTCCCGTACCAAACGCTTCTATACAGAGTTAAAAAATGTGATAATTTGTATTTTATCGTTGGGAGCATAGAGCCTAGTGAGATTAGTTTCTGCTCCTTTTGCCAGTGGGTGGACTTTTGGCATTTGAATCAGAAGACTAGCAATAATTTGCCAAGGTTATAGAGCCTTATGTCGCTCACTGAAATTGAGATTGAAATTTAAAATTTACAGAATCATACATTTAATTGTATTTTATTATATAATAGTCTAAAAACACAATTAAAAAACAATCCACTCTAAATAGATCCAAGC
>JASCZW010021630.1:0-10352 GCA_034211315.2 Aedes japonicus
TATGATTGCTATGATACGGGGTCGCTCGGTGTTGCCAGATATGTTTACACAGTAATCCCATTGAAAATAAAGTAATCTATATAATAAAAAATGAGTTGGGGTTTCCTTTGTCACGATTTAACTCGCGAGCGGAAGGACCGATCGGCGTGAAATTTTGTATGCAGAGATTTTTGGAGCCGGAGAAGGTTCTTATGATGGTTTGAGACCCCTCCCTTTACTGAAAAGGGGGCTCCCATACAAATGGAACACATTTTTCTGCATAACTCGAGAACTGATCAAGCAAAAGAACCCAAATTTAGCATGCGGAAGTTTTTGGAGACAAAAAATGTTTCTATGGTAGTTTGAGACCCCTCCCCTCTCTCAAAAGGGAGGCTCCCATACAAATGAAACAGAAGTTTCTGCATATATCAAGAACTAATCAAGCAAATGGAACCAAATTTGGCATGTGGGGTTTTCTGGTGGCGAAAAATGTTTCTATGGTAGTTTGAGACCCCTCCCCTCTCCTAGAAGGGGTGCTGTCATACAAATGAAACTGAAATTTCTTCATAACTCTAGATCTAATAAAGCAAATTGAACCAAATTTGGATTGTGGGGATTGTAAAGGCAATAAATGTTTCTACGGTAGTTCGAGACCCTCCTCTCTCTCTCTCTCTCTGGTAGGGAGGGCGGGGCTCTCATACTAATGAAACACAAATTTCTGCATAACTCGAGAACTAATCAAGCATATGGAACCAAATTTGGCATGTGGAGGTTTTTGGAGGCACAAAATGTTTCTATGGAAGTTTGTGACTCCTCCGCCATCTGAAAGGGGGAGGGAGGGGGCTTCTATACAAAAACAACACAAATTTCTGCCCAACTCGAGAACTAACCAAGTAAATGGAATCAAATTTGGCATATGGAGGTTTTCGAAGGCAAAAATTACTTATTGTGGTTTGAGACTCCTCCCCTTACTGAAAGAGGGGGCTCCCATACAAATGAAATACAATATTCTGTATAACTCGAGAACAAATCAAGCAAATGGAACCAAATTCGGCATGTGGAGGTTTTTGAAGGAGAAAAATGTTTCTTTGATGATTTGAGACCCTCCCCTTTCTGAAATGAGGGAGATCCCATACAAGTAAAATGCAAATAATTGCATAACTCGAGAACTAATCAAGAAAATGGAACAAAATTTGGCATATGAAGGTTTTTGATGGAAAAACTGTTTCTAAGACTTTTCCGCCTTCTAAAGAGAGAGGGGGGGGCTCTCAAACAAATGAAACAGAACTTTCTGCATAACTCGAGAACTAATAAAGCATATGGAATAAAAATTTAACTGGATTTTTTTAAGAGACATATTCATATGGTTGTTAAGACCCTTCTGCTCTCTGAATGGGGAGAAGGGGCTCCTTTAGAAATGAAACGCAAATTTCTGATTAACTCGAGTACTAATTAAGTAAATGGAACTAAATTTGACAGATGAAGGTTTTTGAAGAAGAGAAATGTTTCTATGGTGGTTTGAGACCCCTCTGCCCTCGGAAAGGGGGGCTCCCATACGACGCAAATTTCTGCATAATTTAGAACTATTCAAGTAGATGAAACCACATTTGGCATGTGGGGGTTATTGGACGCAGGAATTTTATATATGTTAAAATGAATTTCTGTCTGACTGTCTGTCTGACCGATCGGAGTGAAAACATGTATACAGGGATTTTTGGGGCTGGGGAAGGTTCTTATGATAGTTTGAGACCGCTTCCCTCTTTTGGAAGGGGGACAGGCTCCCATACAAATGAAACACACATTTCTGCATAACTTGAGAACTAATCTAGCAAATGTAACCAAAATTGGGATGCAGTGTTTTTTGAATGCAAGAAATGTTTCTATGGTGAATTCAAACACAAATTTCGTTCAAACCTGAGAATTATCTAGGTAACTAAGCCACAAACTGTGTATTGTCTGGGTAAGAAAGATGTTCTGTTAGAAGTTTGAACCCTTTCTTGGTTAAAAAACAAACTCATTAAAAAAAAACGTCTGGTCTATGTAATGTTCATTCCTTTAGTTGCAGGCGTAGCAACGCTCGCACCGGGATCAGCTAGTTAAAAATATTTCTTTTGTCGTTCGGGAATGAACCTGCATCAAACTAAACGTTAATTGATAAGGTTTCATTGAATTTCATTGATGCTTACGCTGCAAATTCTGCTGTGGGGAGAAATCTTGAGCAAGAGAATGTCTTCCTCGCTTGCGTTCCCAAAAGCAGGCCTTCACCCACTTTCGGCGAACGATTGGATCTCTCGGGAACCGATGAAAATGGAGACCCGGATGTGACACGTCACTGCGACCACAATTTATCGCTTTGCACTTCATTTCGAACTGATTTAAAATAATCCACTGCAAAAGTGAACTTTTGTTCTAGTTGTCACAAACGAAAAAGTGAAAAAGCAGTGACTACTAGCAGCACCGCCAAACCAACAACAAACTGCCTGCTTGTAACATAACTCGACGGAAGCGGTAGAGGTGGTTGTCAAAGCGACCAATAAAAAACGGTCTTTTTTGACAGGTAAATGGTCTTGTTTTTGCACTAACAGCTGGCAGGTCCTGTCCTAGGTTCACACTAATACATCAAGGTCCATTAAGATGCTTTTTTTTAACCACTGAAAATAATATGAGCACATGAGAAGCGCGGATATAAAATAAGCAGTCATGCAAATTACTCAACGCTTTAGTGGAGTGGGATTGAACGACGCTTTTTTAGTCTGTTTTTCTAATTTCAAAAAGTCTTGCATTATGGGGAGTTTCTCTTTTTGTCTTTTTGACGATAAAAAGTCTGCCAGTGACAGATAAATCTGGCATAATGGCACCCCTGGTATTAGCACATATTAGCATAACCGGCAACGAAAAAGGCGGATAAATTAGCAAAAGAAAGGTTCGTCTATAAGAAACCCTATTGAAATCAAAACTCCGTTCGAGGACTTCAGAGGACTAGTTATTGCCCGGATAATATCTACCTGGTGCGATACATGGAACTGCAGCACTAGTAAACTGCGACGAATCAAAAACACGCCGTTTTAATGGACCACATCGAACGCCAACAATAGACTCCTCAACCGCGTTATTACGAGGTTAAGAATCGGACATACCAGACTAACACATGGGCATCTCGCAAATCCAAGTCATGTGCCCCTCCTGCGGAACAAGAATCACTGTAGATCATATAATGATAGACTGCTGACTGTATGACAAGGAAAGGCAAAAACATCAACTGAGCACTCCGCTACAAGACATGCTAGGCGACGACATCAACACCTTGCAAAAAACCATCGACCTCTTAACTGACACAAAACTGCAAATGCGTATTTACTTAATCCTTCCACCACAAGCAACTTAATGCAAGGTAGCACTTTATCGATGAGTACGACGCCACATGTTCAAAACTGCAAAATTTAACGTAAGCAGCTTTATCAAATATAAACCAGCGAGTTCTACAATAAATCATCAGTTAACTCAACCACACAAAACCCCATAATGGGTAACGACGATTCGAAGCAAGCCAAGCAGAACGGAGACCAGGTACCGGTATTTTGACAGATCACGATATGAAGCTGAATATAATCGCCATCATGGTTGCGATGCAACTCTGCACCACCATAATAAAAACGAGACAAAAACAGTGCAAACTTCAGGCCATCAAAGTAGCCAGGGCAGCTGCTGACATCAACCTAGTATAAATCAGCACTAAACGCAACACCCCAACTCAAGGAACAAGATAGAAATCCGGGCGCCACGGCCCGCGCTGAATCTATGGCCACCATCGTTTAAGGAAGCCCAACAACATCAAAGCACAACGTAGGACCACAAGTCAAAATCCTGGGACACAACAGTGCCTTTTCTGAGTCGTAAATTGGAAAATAGTGATCCCCCGCAAGCATCTAACGTTACTTCAGAAGCGCCATAGATTTGAGGATAAACCGTTCACAGTCGGACCACAAACGAACAAACACGACTGAAAGACAGTGAATTTTATTTTCTTATCTTACACCTAGAGAATAGGACCAGATCCTAGCGAAGTTCCCTTCTTACTGACACTTGTGACGATCCAAGAGAGTGACCACAGTGTCGCCTAACCTGGCGAGATTTTTGTCAGCGGCACGATATAAGTGATACGGAATCAAGTGACTCTTATATTGAGTCGCAAGAAAGCAGTCATATACTTCCACATGGAGAAATAGCTATATTGGCCAATTTGTTTTTGAATCGCATTGGCGAAACGGAATAAATTGCAGCAGAATGTAAGAAACTTTCTGACCAAATTCAAACTCCAAGAAAGAAGATCTCCAATACTAAAACAGTGATAAGGAGGAAGTAATAGACCCACCTGGTCCACCGAACTCTTTAAATATATTGGAAAATTATCAAGAATCCCGGACCCTATCAAAGCAGTCCCTTCTGTGCTCTTTACTCATGTAATTCATTCGATTGTAGACCGTAGCGAAGAGCAGTTGTGTAATTTAAAAACCCTCCGAAGACCCTTGGAGACCTAATTGGCACAGTCGGTGATTCATTTGTTCATTTTATTAACGTCTCTTTAAACTGTCGGTGGGATGCGTTGAGTGTTAGTAGAAACCCAAAAGTATAGTCAAAAGTGAATTTTGTTCAGATGCGAGCGATAGCAGCAGCAACAGCCACCGATCTCCAACCACTGAGAAACAGCACAGAGGAAGAAGCTAGCCTGTGCATCCGCACGATCTAACGCTTGCCAGGGAAAACGTTCGTGACCACTTATCACGAATTTAAGTTGAGTGTTGAATCGAAATTTAAGTAAAAGCGAGATTTCGAGCTTAGTTTAGGTACCGTATTCTCAGCCTATAATATAACCCTTATTAATAACACACCGAGGCGCCCCAACAGGTGGTAAGGGAAGGTCCATTAATTATGTCACGCAGTAAGGGGGTTTGGGAAAACGTGACGAACCATACAAAAAAATTTGAAGGTCCATACAAAAAACGTGACAAGGGGGAAGGGGGGGAGGGGGTTATAAAAAGTCAATTTTGCGTGACGTAATTAATGGACGTTCCCTAAGCTAATCGTTGAAATATTACAGACAGGCCGCGAACTAACTTTATAAGGAAAAGCTAAATCAGTTAGATTTGTTTTTTTAATCAGTTCGTTTATTTGTTAGGCTCAGGCGTGTGTAACACTTTGCGGAGCCGATATTCAATATTGTAATTAACAATGTTTTATTTTTCGTTTTTAGTAAAGTGAGGTGCCAATTACTCGTGGCTAGCTCGAGGTTAATGGGTCAAATTATCGTTTGGACGGGGCTAGGCAGGTAAATTATGTCAGGTATTAGTTGCTGCTTGCAAAGTAGATTGTGTGGAGAATGTACACAGAAGAGGTTTTGACTAGTTTGCTGCTCGCCAAAAAGCTCGTAAAACGAATTGCAACAATTGTGGGATGCCACCTGGCTACCGTGTACCGTATCCAACGTTCACGCCTTTATGAACCATGTCCACGGAAGCCGGAAAGTGGCCGTCCATGGTCCGCTCGCATACCGAAGGTCATCAGATCAGTGAGAAACAACATGAGGCGAAATCCTATCAGATCGATCCGGAAATTGGCTATGGAAGCCGATATTGCAAAAACTACCATGCAACGGTTGGTCAAAGATGACTTGAAATGTTCGTTCAGGGCAAGAGTAAAGCGCCACCTTCTAACGGACCGAATCTAACAACTACGGCTGGAGCACTCGAAATGTTTGGTGTCAGCATTAAAAAAGAAGCAAACCATCATCGTATTCTCCGATGAGAACATGTTCACCATCGATCCCGTATCTAACATCCGTACAGACAGGTTTATTTCACCGAAGAGGATTCAGCATGTTTCAGAGAACGTGAAATTTAAGTTTACAACCAAACATCCGGTCGGAGTCATGGTTTTCGGGGCAGCTGCGTCCAATGGCTTGAAAATGCCTCCAGTATTTATCAAACCTGGATTAAAAGTTAATACCGAGGTTTACATGAACATTTCGAAGGACCACGTTCTACCATGGATGATAGCCAGCTTTGGAGCACACCAACACTTCATTTTCCAACAGGACGGAGCACCGTGTCATACTTCAAAAAGCGTGGCTTAAGGAAAACATGGAATTTTGGCCAAAGGACATTTGGCCTCCTAGCAGCCCGGATTTGAATCCTTTGGATTACTCAATATGGGCATATGTTTAGGCTAAGACGTTCTCACCCCAGTGTTGATGCCCTGAAAGCTTCCATAAGCTTTCGATTCCGTCCCCGTTTGGAGAAGGTGGTCGAGAAAAAATGGTGGACATATTGAGTAATGTTATCATGAAAGGCTCAGTAAACGATACCCTCAATAATTATTTTTTTCATGTTCTATGAAAAAAACTTATTTGTCTCATAAAAAAATGCGACGATCCATACCTCAGATTTTCGCATTTTTTATGAGACATACTGTAAACTTTACCATGAACGAACTAATTGACAACAATAACCAGCTATTGAAGATAATTGAAAAGCTCGGATACAGATTAGCATCATTATCTAACACAATGAACAAGGTAATAGAGAGTTAACATGAAAACCAGATTTTAAATGAAATAGAAATAATTACCTCATGAACAAAATTTGCCACAAAAGATAAACACAATCAAGGAGTACACACAGACCTGATAGAAGAAGCACTCAGCCTAGTTCAACCAAAGATTGCAGACTACCGAATCTCGAGAAGTAAGTGTCAACAATATTCCAAATTTATCCACTCAAACACAACAACTCAATGCTGTAATTGATGAAACTATCCAAAAAACCTGATCAAAAGTAGAAATAGCCTAATCACCACTGTCAAATCAGACGAATGCGTTCAACACAACAGTTACATCCGTCAGTACTCTGACGGTTGCATATTCAATTAACAGTGTGTCTCACAATAGGTATCACCTTTTTTTAGTCTTGGTTTATGTCAGCTGGATAATTTTAACAGCGGAATTGATTATACTCGTTTTAAATGTATTCTTTTGACAGCTTATCGCTGAAGAAAAATAAGCCAAACGGGCGCAAGTTTTAAAATTACATTAGCAAAAGCTTAGACCGTGTCAGATATTCAATAGCCTTAAGCAGTTCGGAGTGAGTAAGCGTTTTGTTTTTCGTACCTTAAAACGGTTTAAGAAAACTGTAAATGTCCATATTCAACACAAAGGAGGTGCCAGACGAACTGCCAGAACGAAGAAAAAGATCAAATGCGTGAGGGAGCGAATAAGACGTAATCCGGCCGTATTTGGCCGCAAATAGAGCAAACAATTTTAAATGTCCCCTGCTTCAATAAACAGGCTCCTCAGACATGATTTGGAATGCAAGCCGTACAAGAAACAACGGGTTCACGGGTTGACGGAGCGTCGAAAGAAAGCCAGGGTCCAAAGAAGCAGAAATCTTTTGGTGCGGCACGGTTTCTGCGAGATTTTATTTTCGGATGAAAAGCTGTTCCTCCTTGAGGACAGTCATAATCAACAAAATGATGGGGTGTATGGCAAAAGTCTTGCCAATATTCCAAGAGATAAACTAGCTACAGAACGCTATCAGAATGTATCAGAAAACTTCCTCTTCTTTTCATAGAACCTAACGTAAAAATCAATACTGAATATTACATCGAGCAGGTTTTGAAGAACCATCTGCTTCCTCGTGTTTCAACGGTGTATTATTGTTTCCAACAGGACTCAGCTCCAGGTCACAAGACAAAGAAGACACAAGCGTGGTGCGCGGAAAATTTGCCCGATTTCATCACAAGCGAAGAAGGGCCTGCATCTCCACCGGATCTCAACCCACTTGACTACTTTGTTTGGGGTTATATGCTTCAATATATAGGCCCTACGATAGGGCTTACTTTAGATCAATTCATGAAACATTTGGTTGATGTTTGGTACCAAATTCCTCAGGAAATCGTGCGTGCCAGCTGCGATCGGTTTACCAAGCGTTTGCGCAAAGTTATCAAGTAAAAGGGCAAGAGATTCGAATTTAATTAATATGGTTAATTTCTATAACATTTATCTTTCAAATGAAAAATAAATTCTACGATTTGGTTGATTTGTTATGCTGTAATCCCATTTTGTTTTAGTGACACCTATTGTTAGATACCCTGTAATATTGGGCAGAAAAAGTTTCTTTGCTGCGATAATGTGTACGAGAAAACCAAACTGGAGCACAGATAACCTTTTAGTTATCAATGACGCTCTCATCAACTTCAACTATAACATTAGTCTCATGAGTGTGGTGCAGGAGGCGTTGATTTATTTGCGTTCCTTACTAATGTAATTTATTCGATTGTAAACTGTAGCAAAGAGCAGTTGTGTTTTTCAAAAACCCTCTGAAGAACCTTTGGAGACTTAATTGGCGCAGTCGGTGGGATGCGGTAAGTGTTAGTAGAAATTCAAAAGTGTAGTCAAAGTCCAGTGAAGGTTATTCAGAAGCGAGCGATAGCAGCAGCAGCAGCAGCAGCAGCAGCCATCGATCTCCAACCATTGAGGAACAGCACCGAAACCAGTACCGAGGAAAACGTTAGTCAGTACCTCCAGTACCTAGATTTGGATTGGCCTAAAAAAGAAAGATGCATCAGGCCATAGGAAATGGCGTCTGGCCATTGACTTCCGGAAACTCAATCTTAAAAGCATCGATGATCGGTATCCGATTCCGAATATAACAAAAATATTGGACAAACTTGGGCGTTTTCAATATTTCGCTTCGTTGGACGTTGCCTCTGGTTTCCACCAGATAGAGGATGACCGTAACGACATCCAAAAGACCGCATTCTCAGTGTATCATGGATTTTATGAATTTGGGAGGAGGTGTTTTGGTATAAAACAAATGCTCCAGCCACCTTTCAAAGGGTGATGGATCATGTTTTGTGGGACCCGATAGACGTATGTTGTCTTGTTTACATGGACGACATCATAGTCTTTTCGTCCTGATTACAAGAACATTTAGTTAACCTGCTAATGTTCTTAAAAAAATAGAAAAAGTAAATTTGAAGGCTCAGCTTGACAAAGGCGAGTTATTAAGGAAAGAAGTCCCCTTTTTTGGGTATATTGTGACGGATGAGAATGTTAAGCCCAATTCTGCTGTAAAAATTGAAAGTATAAAAAATTTGCCAGTTCCAAAGAGTCATGAGCTAAAAGGCTTCTTAGGACTTTTGAGCTATAACAGACGATTTATGAGAGATTTCGTGAAGATAACGAAACCTTTTACAGTCCAACTAAGGAATAAAAAAGAGGTTGAACCAATTCCATTATTTCTAAAAACGACTAGCGACGTGCAGTATCCAGATTTATCACGACCATTTATTTTGACTAAATTCGCAATTGGCACACAATACGGCACTGTCACAAGGAACGGTTGGCAAAGTGCTCCTAGCAAGAGATTGGGCCACTAGGCATTTTCACTCCTATGTACAAACCTGGCAAACAGAACGTCGTTGCCGACCCCCTATTAAGGATATTCCAAGAGAGACTAGAAATAAATATCAATGAAGGAACATCAGATGATCCAGCTCGGACCTCGGGCAGTTCATCAGTATACTCTGCTGAATCCGACCTCACGAATTTATGGAAGTGTGTGGAACTACCTATCAATTTCTTTCATAATCAAATAATTCTGAAGACTGGAAATGAAGACACCGAAGCATTCGAAAAAATATTTTCTTAGAGTTTATCATCGTGTTAATACAAAGCTTTACCATGTACCTGGAATACTTGGAAATGTCAAAAGCCAACAAAACGAACTTGATTGGCATGATAAAAGGAGAGAAGAACCACATCTCTTAAAATCCAGCCAGAATGTGTTCAACAGAGGGCAAGGGATTTAACAAAAACACGAGAGAACTATTTGAGAACGTGAGGATATCCGAAGACCGTCATCAAGCATATCAAAACAGTTCCCTCTATAGCTTACAACCATACTAATGTATTTTTTTTTTCCAATTTTAAAAAATAAAAAAACTTAGAGAACAAGGTGTTGCAATGATGATGAACATAAAACTGCTACTCCCGATTTATCTACCCATAGTCCTGTGAGCACAAACTATCTACATTCAAATTTGGACTCGAATCTCGGACTTTTAACAATACATATGGGAGAAGCATTTGCACCAACGAACACTTTAAACTGTACCACAAAATCGACTTATACATCTACAGACCAGTTTCGGAAAAAGCTAAATGACATCGTGCTAGGACTACGATTAATTCATAACACCGATATCACTGATCTGTTGGAGAAAAATAGATATAATTAGATATAACTAAATAACTAAGGAATTAATAAGAATACGTCCAAAAACATTGCAATTTACGCCCTTAAAATAACACGGATCAA
>JASCZW010021631.1:0-10347 GCA_034211315.2 Aedes japonicus
AACTCAAAATTTTTCAATCTTTCCGAAAAAAATACTTTTGAAACTGGAAAAACATGAAGTGCATCCGAAAATGGTCAAAACTTATTGAGTTTAAATCAATATTAAATCAGTAATATCATCAAAACGGTGCATCTTAGAGAAATGTTAACTAAGTACTTTTTGCTTGCAAATTTGATGTTCTTTCATAAAATTAGGGTGACAAACTTTTTTGACTTTTTTTAATAGCTTTTTTGAAAATTGTAATTTTTTTTTATAATTTTTTTCATTGTAACCTATTTTTCTCCAGAACAACTCACTGTGCAACTAAATAGCATTTTAGTCAGCTATAACATAAAGATAATTAAAAAATTATTGACATGTAACTTTTAAGGAAAAATCTATATTTTTAAGTCAAAACACAAAAACCTAACTTTTTTTACCGTTCATATTTTCTTCATATAGCACCAACAATTGTCTAAAACTTCGCCGAAGACATCAAACCAATCGGACAAACCGTTTCCGAGATACGATTTTTGAAGATATCATGTGCATTTTTCAGTGAGGCCCTTCTCATAAGTAAGGCTAGATTCAAAATGGCGAACCAAGTATGCAAAACGGCGTTTTTCTTCCCAAAAACTTGTACGTAAGGTTTCATGCAAATAAAAAAATATGAAAATTACTCGTTGCTGAAATGGAACCGCTCATGGAACCGCTCTTTTCGAGGTATTCATTGAAACCTGATCCGGAAACCGACAGCGCATCTCTCCGATATTTACGCACCATTTTGAAACCTAAACACCAAACCATTGTCTAACCCACAAGCGGTGGCAGGCACTGCTGCTGGCTCGACTGGTCTAGAGGTCACCATGGTGACGGATTGAGTCCAAGCTGGACCAGCTAATCAGGTGGCAACAGGACGTCATATCTGAAGTAAGAGAGATGCAAAATACTCTCGGGAAACTGCGGACAACTACTGATATTCTAATGGACGAGTAGCAGCAACCACGTAATGATAATCACGAATTGGAAAGGCAGCTAGAGTGGTGCGAAATAGAAATTGATAAACAAAAACAGGATAAGTTGAAAAAATCATTCGAAATATCAAATGTTCCAGTAGCAGAAGATGAAGACCTCACCAAAATTGCTACTGGCATTTGTCAAGCAATTGGAGTGAGTCCAGAAGGTATTGATGTGAAGGACATCATGAGGACACCGAACAATTCATCTTCGAAGTCCCAATTTCCTCCATCAATTTGGGTGAAACTGAACAACAAGAAGAAGAGAGATGAAGTTATGGCAAAAAAGAAGGAGAAAAAAGAACTTACAACTGCGATATTAAACATGGCTACTGGCAATGCCCGGAACTGCAACATTTACATCAACGAAGTGCTGACAAAGCGTAACTGGTACATGTTCAAACAAGCAAGAGATCTGAAACGCGACGGGAAAATAAAATTTGCTTGGTTCAGGGTGAGGAAATCAGAAAAATCCAAAGTGAGAGAAATCACATCCATACAATCACTCAATGAATTCACAAAATGATCCTACCGTTTCATCCAAGCACTAAATCAATTAGCTAAATAAATCATCAACGTATTGCCAAACAAAAAAGTTTAAAAATCTTTTATTTAAACGCAAGAAGCCTAAAAGAAAAGCTTACTGAACTTGAGTACCTGCTTGATGAGTTGGATAGCCGCATTGATGTCATTGCGATTACAGAGACATGGTCACACAAAAATGTAGAATCTTCTATGTCACTTCAAAACTACAAATGTCACTTTGCTTCACGTCAATCGAGAAGAGGCGGAGGTTCAGCTGTGTTTATCCACAAGGACATTCAGAGCAGACTCGTTAAAAGCTATTGACGATGGACTACAACAGCATTGTTGCTGTCGAATTTGAATCCCGTGAGAAAGTAACACTAGTCAGTATAAACAGACCACCCACTTGCCACACATGTAGATGTCTTTATAAATCTTTTGAACACTCTTGTTTTCGGGGACTTCAACTTTCACCTGAATTCTATCACAACCACTGCGGAAAAGTACAAAAACACCGAGATCTCGAATGGAATCTGCTTCTCCGATGTGTCTACTTTAGGCTCGAAGTGTGCCTTGTTCGATGATGACAGCAAATATTTTTCCTCCCGTGAAAATTACAAATTAACTTCTGATTTATCGTGTTTTTAGTCGTTTTGATTGACGTATTGTAAAATATTTCGTTGGCCGAGTTCTCGAAGTGTTAAATTGTCAAATTGTGCCATCCTCGGGGAAATGAAAAGTGCGAAAAAATTATCCAGATCGTAGGCGGATATCAGTCGAGCTAAAGCTAGGACAGGACCTGCCAGCTCAGAGAGAGATGACCTTTATAAATTTATGATTACATGATACGGGGTCGCTCCAATGTTGCCAGATATGTTTACACAGTAATCCCATTGTAAATAAAGTAATTGAAAAACTTTCTTTGTCGTTCGGGAAATGAAGCTGCATCAAACTAAACGTTAATTGATATAGGTTTCATTGAATTTCATTCATTACGCTTCAAATTCTGCTGTGGGGTGAAAGGCTAAGTATAAGAGCTGTCACTTTTTTGAATATCAATTTTGCTGGTTGATCTTGGTTTTGCTGTATGCATTGCTGATTGCACTTTGCTGTTTTCCAGCAATAAAAATTTGGTGTGAGTTGTCACAAACGAAAAAAGTGAAAAAGCAGTGACTACTAGCAACACCGCCACACCAACAACAAACTGCCTGCTTGTAACATAACTCGACGGAGGCGGTAGAGGCGGTTGTCAAAGCGACCAATCAAAAACGGTCTTTTTTGACAGGTAAATGGTCTTGTTTTTGCACTAACAGCTGGCAGGTCCTGACCTAGAGCTAAAGCATAGCAGGATGCTTAGCTGAAGATTTTTCACCGATGGAGAAAAAGTGTGTGTGTGTGTGTGTGTGTGTGTGTGTGTGTGTGTGTGTGTGTGTGTGTGTGTGTGTGTGTGTGTGTGTGTGTGGGTGTGGGTGCGTGTGTGTATGTTTATACCTGTCAAAAGGCAGTTCTTCTTTTTAGCATCTTAAAAATTAGAGATTCCTATTTGATCGGTAGGTTGCTGTTGTGTCATGTTGTGTGTTGTGCTGGTAAAAATGCTTTAAACTACTAGGTAGGTACTTTATTAGTGTTGTGTTGGACATACGTATTTATTTAAACAGCCACGAATACCTGTTTTCTGGATCTTGGTTGAGAAATTTGGTTGGAATTTTGTTTGTGAATTTACACTCTTTCTGCTACATTAAGTTTCCAAGGGTTTGTGTTGGTCTTAATATTTTTATGCGGTTCAAGTTTATGTGTTATGTATTTTTCGTTGAACACATCTAAGGTTTTGTTTTCTTAAGGGCGAATCTAACATTTAGAGATTCTCTCTGGGCTCGCTGTCTTTTATTCATTACAGCGCCATTATAGAACTTTCAAGGGATTCGTTAGTACAGATCGAAACACAACAATTCTGGCTAGCATACTCTACAAATTGTAGAATAAAAAACGTAAAGGTGATTGGAATATAAATCAAAGAGAAAGTTATCAAAGAGAGTATCTCAAAGTTAGATTCACCCTGATTAAAAAGGGTCCTAAAGAGTATACGGAACCAAATATTCGGCAAAATTCGCCCGTTCAACCAATCATCTTAAAAAATTCAGGGAGTAAAATAAAACATGTTATAAATATTTTCTCATGATTGTTTTATTATATTTCAATTCCATATCCAAGTACACGAACCTTCTTCTTTACACTGCTCATAAGGTCCTTGTCCAACATTTCGACCAACTTTTTTGCGTAGCAATCCATTTTTCTTCATATCTTCCTCGGATTTCACTTCCTTAGGATGCTTCCGAAGTGCTTGCTACATGATGGCCCAAGACTTTTCAGTTGGGCGCAGTTCCGGTGCGTTCGGGAGGTTGAGATGCTTCGGTACGAAATTGATCTCCTTAGCTCCTCTCCTAACTCGAAAGAGGTTTTGAAGTGGTACAAGACTCCAAATCCGCTTTCGAGGAATGGCACGAGCTTAATCCGGCCAAAAATCGTAGGACCATCGGGTGACCTCAGAAGAGAGAGTAGACGCTTCTGGAGGTATTCCTTTATTACCTGCTCATTGACCGTTTCAGTTGACAAGAACGGGGTGCTCCACTTTCCATACGAGGAAATTGCTTGCCAAATCATGTATTATTTGGCAAACTTTGACATATTCTGCTGCCTAACGTCCTCAGGGGCATCGAATTTATGATGAGCAGTGAAAAACTGGAGCCCCGAAAGCTGCCAAAAGTCTGCTTTAACATACGTCTTATCATCCATAACGAGGCAATGTGGTTTCGTCAACATCTGGGTGTAGAGCTTCCGTGCACGTGTTTTACCTACCGTATTCTGTCGTTCATCGCGATTAAATAGGCGCCTTTTGGACTTTTTACGTATGTAGTCCTTCACGTTTTTTCACATCTTGCACGAAAGTTTTGGTTAGATTCAGTTTCTTCGCCACATCTCGAACTGAATTGTTGGGATTCCTTTTGAAAGCTTGAACTAGCCGCTTGTGATTCTTAACACTATACGGAGATCCATTTTTGCCTCTTTTTTCTTTCCGAACGTTTGGCCATCGTTCGTGGCAGTGATTAGGAACACGAGACACCGTAGAATGTAGCATTCCCAGCTTTCTGCTGATGGCACGATGAGAAAGATCAGGATTTTCGAGGTACGTGCGCAAAATTTCTTCTGTTTTTCCGACTCCATCTTCGCAACGATTGCACATCTGCTAGTGAAACTTACGCAGCGTCAATAAATACATATTGAACTAACTCCACCCAAAATTTCAATAGAAAATACCCAACGGGTAACAAGTTGCATCCATTTAAAAGTGGTGCAATTTGATTCCGTACAACCTTTAGATATGTTCAGCTGGGGGTGGGACGTTTGGCATATGGACGTTTGGAATATGGATCTTTGGCATATGGATGTTTGGCCGAATGGATGTTTGGCCAAATGGACGTTTGGCCGAATGTATGTTTGGCCGAATGGACGTTTGACCGAATGGACGTTTGGCCGATTGAATGTTTGGACGAATGGACGTTTGGCCGACAATGGTCTATTAGCAGAAATATATTGCAGAGAAATGGAAATTAGAATCTAAAAAAGTATTTTCAAACGCATTACATCTAAAGAGAAAAAGAAATCAAAAAACATCCTCAAACGCATTAGATAGCATCCCGATATTCTAGACTTATTACACTTATGTGTGCGCATTTGCAGTAATAAGCATTTCAATTAAGTTTCAACTATATCAATTCACTAAAAAACGAAATTTTGGTGTTCAAAAATGCAAAAAATGGTATTTGGCCATTTTACCATATACATGAGAAGTATGAATATGTTTTGATAAAATCGTAGACGCCTGATTTTAAGTGGAAATATGTATTACGTTAAACAGCTAGATAGAATGGGTCATTATTTTTTATAATTTTGAAGAAATACCTTCTTCTGATTCTTTGCCGAAAGATACTTTCTTTTGATTCTTTGCACATGAGCCTTCTATGACGATACATATTCTTGTATTCGAATGCAATCTTTTGAATCAAGTCGCTGACCGGTTTATAACTATTTTTAAAATTGTTCCTTCTTTCAAACATGAGCAGGTTAAAGGAGGCACAAATGTTTAACCATTGCTCAGAATTGTCCAGGCGTTCGCGTGTGAAAGGTATCTAAGTTGAAGTAGTGAGAGGTCGCTAATATAGCTTCGAGTGAGATCATTTTTAAAGTTCAATTCAGGACATTTTGCGTTATCGTTTCTAATAGGCCTGGCGCTCTGCCGATATCAGCCTATGAGGGACGACGCCTGGGAAGAAACATAGTGATTTCACGCGCCAACGAATTCACTTCTCACAACACCTATCAGCCTACTTTGACCCCAATCGCCAACCGAGACAGGAGAGTTCGTGGATCGATAAGTCCACCGCGCAGCAGCGAGCGCTCGCCCAACGTTGTGGAAGCAGTCCTAGATTATCATCATCATTAACTCCAGTCATGACCGGTACGTTTATAGATCAATAAAACCACCCACTTTATGCCACAATCACAGTAATAGCCATTTACCAACAAACCCCCCCCCCCCCCGCAATAGTTCAATAAAGCTCCCATTTTGCATCATAGTACTCATTTCTCAAAAAATATATAATCAGGTGACAGTATCCGCATAACTGGTTTGCGAAGCCCTCCAGATTACCCAGTAGTAAGCCGACCTTGTGATACAGCTTGAGAGGTCTGCTACTGAGCATTTACCGGGATTACAGACAGCAAAGTTCCACCGTGCTGGCCCCGCCCGAATGCAGGTTGAGTAAGGAAAGGGTAGGAATAAGTTGACGTGATACTCGCGTTATTGGATACCGCGGAGAACTTCCCCGAGAAATCACTGGGATTTTGTATAACAGGATTGGGTAGCAGCAGAGTTTGTTTTGGTAAACAATAAGCTATCAAGTGAAATATTTGAAAATTAGTACCGATCTCCGATTTGAACCGATTTAAACCAACGGTAAGGATGCCATTGTCGCGACTAACAAAGTGTGATTGTGGTGATTCATTAGAAAAACAAGGCAATTCATCTCAACGCCTGAGAGCCAACTTGAACCGATTTACACCAACAGTAAGGATGCCACTTTTACTGTCACCCTATATTGTTAGTGCGTACAAATAATGTTTTAAGATTAATTATTAAATCCTAGAGGGTTTGAGCTGTTTTAGTAGAACACCTGTAACTAGAAATAAGAAGAAAAATTAGTACTACATTTAATTCCAACTACTTTTGCTTATCTTCGACAGATACGCGTATTTCGTCTACAATGCAGACTTATGCGTCTCGTACTAATAAGTTGAGTTATTAGTACGAGACACTGAAGAAGTCTGCACATTGTAGACGAAATACAGATACGCGTCAAGATAAGCAAAGGTAGTTGGAATTAGATGGAAAATACTAATTTTTCTTTCTTATTTCTAGTTATTAGTTATTGGTTTGATCTACAAAATCATCTGAAAGCTCATTTCTATTCATCTCTCCGCACAGCTACCCTCAATGTATGCCTCCCTAAGCATCCTATGAATAACCTACTAACTATAACTATAATCTATAACTAATCTATAACCTACTAACTAAGTATAAATTTACAATCCACCGATTCCAAATCACGAGAGAAACTCCCACCGCCATCCATGCAAGTGGGCGGAATGATACAACTTGGAAAGATTGTGAAAGAAATTGATGAACTAACCCTCTCAGATTTATCGCTAATACGCAATTGTGGACAAATTCTGTAAGCTCACAACTGGATGCTAAAAGGTGTATTCGATAAAAATGGCACACACATATATACTCATCAAAATTAAACTGATTATCGGATTTTCTTGAAATTTTCAGGGAATGAAGAACTACTAATGAGTTTTGATTTACAACATTTCTTTTATTCAATTTCGTCTCCCATCCCGAATGCCGGCACCTTCCTTTTCACTCCACCCATCAAATTTTGTACAACCGATTTTCCCAGTGTTTTTGTTGTTTTACCCAAATTTTCTTCAATTCTTGCTCTGTTTTTATAGTTTTGGGATGTTTGCGAAGTTCCGTTTTCATAATTGCCCAGAATTTTTCAATTGGACGAAGTTCCGGTGAATTTGGTGGTTCATATCCTTTGGCACAAAATTGACTCCGTTGGCTCGGTACCACTCCAATACGTTTCGAGCGTAGTGGCAGGATGCTAGATCAGGCCAAAACAGAGTTGATCCTTTGTGCTTCTTAATGAATGGCAAGAGACGCTTCTAAGGCACTCTTCCGTGTAAATCGCACCGTTTATTGTTCCGGAAGTGATGAAGGGAGCACTTATTTCACCACATCCGCAAATCGCCTGCCAGATTAGAAACTTCTTTGCAAATTTCGATAGTTTCTTCTTTCGAACATCCTCCGAACATCGAACTTCGACTTGGCAACGAAATATTCTTGCCCAGGAAGTTGACGGAAGTCGGCCTTGACGTATGTTTCGTCATCCATCACGATGCAACCGGATTTGGTGAGCAGCTTCGTGTAAAGTTTCCGGGCGCGGGTTTTCGCAGTGATGTTTTGTTTTTCATTCCGGTTTGGGGCTTTTTGCACTTTGTAAACATGTAACCCAGCACGCTTCATGGTTTTCTGCACAAAACCGACTGACACCTTAGACTTTTTAGCGACATCTCGAATTGACATGTTTGGACGGTTCTTGAATTGTTGTACGACTTTCCTGGCCATTTTACTGTCCATTGGACCACTTTTACGACCACTCCCTTCCTTCCTTTGGACACTCAGACGCTCCTTGAAGGTTCTTATTACACGAGACACAGTTGTATTTGCAATTCCAAGCTTTTTAGCAATCCACCGGTGGGACGCCCCTGGATTTTGATTGTGAGTGCACAAAATTTTCTCACGGACAATTTCTTGTTTCGACGACATGACTGGAACTACTGAATGTATAACTATGAAACTTGGCAGATGTAAATAATACACTATGGATAAGATCTACTCAAATTTCTAGGTTTTTTACTCATACGATTCAAAAGTTACAGAAGATTTTCTGTGTGCCATTTTTATCGAATACACCCTTTAGTTTGTGATTTGAAAAATGGTCAGGATTAGCGAACAAAGTCCGGCACTGATGACACTGGCATCCGAACTTTGGATTTGGAAATTCTCAACAATCCCCAAACAAATGTGCTGCTTACGTGGCTAATCATTTAGTGTCAACCAGTGGGTACGTGTGCTCTACTCCAAGTTCCCCTTCTATCAAACTCACCTTTATCCATTGAGTTGGACACATCACAATAGCAAATATTGTGATGGAGCACGGACGTTAGGTTACTAGATGTATAAAAATACTCTGTAACCTATTTGGGACTATATCTGAAAAATCCAAATTTGGCCAACACCGACCATGGTTTATCAAGATCATCTCTAAATACATTTAAGCAATCTGCAAAGACTTCTTTGTTATTTATGCTTGTATTGCCAGTTCTTAAAATTACATGATAACTACACGCCAAATAAATTTCATTCACTTTGAAAGCACTTTTCAACCTATTAAGATTTTGACAATAAGGGAACGTCCATTAATTACGTCACGTAAAAAGTGATACTCGACTCGAGTTATTAGCACGAGAAACTGAAGAAGTCTGCTCATTACAGACGAAATACGCGTACCTGTCAAGATAAGCAAAGGTAGTTGGAATTAAATGGAAAATACTAATTTTTCTTCTGATTTCAAGTTACAGGTATTTCACTAAACAGCTCAAACTCTCTAGGATTCATGTATGTTCATGTTCACCAGGTACTTCACTGTTTGGCCGACCAAGCGCACGCAGCGATGTAGCTCCCTCGGTCTTCCTCTCCAGCATCCTTTGGAGCTTCTTGTCGCTCAAGGTCGTCGGCCGTCCGGAACCGGGCTTTTTTCCAATGTTCTGATTGTTGTCTAATTGTACCAAGATGTTGTAACGGGCGTATCCGGCGTCCACAAAGTGCCACACGATGTCCGTTTTCGGCGCGGCGGGATGCCGTTCTATGAACGCGTACCACTTCAGAACGGAGTTGCTTCACTGTTTTGCCATCACGGTTAGAATTCGACTCATAGAGCTGTCAAATATTGTCTGCCAACTTATGAGTTACTATGATTGATGCTGTATGGGTAGTTTATTCAGTGCGGGTGAAGGTAAACAACCCATGGAAAATCAGCAATTTTTGTCCATTTTTTTTTAAATGCCAACGTTATCGGATAAAATTGTGACGCGAGGTATTAACGTAAAGTGTCATTGTCTATGTTTTTCAGTTGAGCTCTAATGATTTTTTTGCAAATTGTATGTTTGTCATTGAGATGACAGATAGAACCGGCTGGACCTTGGAGGGCACAGCTTCGGATCCTCACATTTTGTCATAAAATGAGTTGATTTTTTTCCTTCGTACGGCATGGACAATTAAGCCTGTCCACGTTAAATTTCGGACATCAAAACAATGGCCGCAAAAAAAATTTACACATCATTCAACAAAACCGATTGTTATTTAATAATAATAATAGAGTTGATTCTACATATATGGAACAATTAATTGTGATGATAATCCTTCTTTTAGTAAAATTCTCGAACTTTCTGTGGTACACCCGCCATCGGGTTTCGTACGGTATCCTCAGATACGCCCGCCTTGATGATTATCCATTTTCTATTGAAATCATCAGTACCATTTGCTTTCTTCTTAGTTTCGAAAAGTTTCCGCTGAACTCGGGCCCAGTACTTCTCTATTAGGCAAAGTTCTGGACAGTTGTGTGGATTGGCTGTATTTGGC
>JASCZW010021632.1:0-10330 GCA_034211315.2 Aedes japonicus
ACGAGCCGTCGTGAGGACGCCAGAATTATTTGAATGGCCAAACAAAACCCGAAGTTTTCATCAAGCAAAATTGAAGAATCGATGGATCTGAATGTCAGTCAAAGTACTATTCGCCGGTGGCTCAACGAGAGTAATTTGAAGAGCATCCTTTCATCAGCAAACGGAGCAAACTGAAGAAAAATGCACGCTGGGATTTGCCAACAAGCATGCTGGGATGTCTGTAGACTTCTAGAAAAGAGTTCTGTGGACGGATGAAAGCAAATATGAGTTGTTTGGCGGCGAGCCAAGGTATGGCGCAGCTCCACTAAAGGCATCATACAGGGTGTCTCACAATACGTGTCACTAAAACAAAATGGGATAGCAGAAAAACAAATCACCAAATCATAGCATTTATTATTTATTTGAAAGATACATGTACCTATTAGAAATAAACCCAATTAATTCAATTCGAATCTCTCGCCCTTTTCCTTGATAACTTTTCGCAAACGTTTTGTAAACCCATCGCAGCTGGCATGCACGATTTCCTGACGAATTTGGTCCCAAGTATCAACCAAATGTGTCTTGAATCGATCTAGTGTAAGCCCTTTCGTAGCGCTTATATGCTGAAACATATAACCCCGAACAAAGTAGTCAAGTGAGTTGAGATCCGGTGAAGATGGAGGCCGTTCTTCGCTTGTGATGAAATCGGGCAAATTTTCCGCGCACCACGCTTGTGTCTTCTTTGCCTTGTGAGCTGGAGCTGAGTCCTGTTGGAAACAATATGGTGTATTCCCATACAGCGTTGAAGCATGAGGAAGCAGATGGTTCTTCAAAATCAGCTCGATTCAGTGTTGATTTTTATGTTAGGTTCTATGAAAAGGAGAGGAAGTTTTCCTTTTCGTGAAACGGCGACCCATACCATGATTTTCGATACATTCTGATAGCGTTCTACAGCTAGTTTAACTCTTGGAATATTGACAAGAATTTTGGCATACACACGATCATTTGGTTGATTTTGACTGTCCTGAAGGAGGAAGAGCTTTTCATCCGAAAATTAAATCTCGTAGTCACTGTCCCGAACCAAAAGATTTCTGCTTCTTTGGACCCTGGCTTACCCTTGACGCTCCTTCAACCCGTGAACCCGTTGTTTCTTTTACGGTTTGCATTCCACATCATGTCTGAGGAGCCTGTTCATTGAAGCTGGGGACATTTGAAATTGTTTGCTCAATTGACGGCCAGATACGGCCGGACTACGTCTTATTCGCCCCCTCACACATTTGATCTGTTTTTTTCGTGTCTTTTGTGGTGTAGAATATGGACCCGGGTAACCAATAAGCATTGAAATATGCACTAATTCTGCATCATACTTGCATTTCCGATTCTTTTTGCTGTATATTGGCAGCCTGAATGCATAGCTGTTGTGTAATAGCATACGTAAAGCTTCCGTAATGTTAGCTGCCTGATATCTGCATTTTTTATGTTTGATATATTATTCGAAAAATGCACTGAAAATGCTTAGTTAAATTTGTTTACAAATCGATAATTGCGCGAATTTTCGAAGCGTTTCATCATCCTCGCTTATTCCTGCATCAGGACTATAATAGTCCTCACTTTGGAGATTGAATCATCTTCATCCAAATTCTGCAGGCCATCTGTAAGCATTTGTAAACAACTATCAGTAAGCATTTTCAGTGCGTTATTCTTATAATATATCAATCAACAAAAATGCAGATATCAGACAGCTTATATTACGGTAGCTTTGCGTATGCTATTATACAACAGCTATGCATTCAGATAGCTAATGTACAACAAGGAGAATCGTAAACACAAGTATGATGTAGAATTAGTGCATATTTTAATGCTTATTGATTACCAGGGAACATTGAAGTTTACATTCTCATACGTTCATATGATTTCCTTTCCTTGATTTTGAAGTAATCTTACCATGAAGCTTGGGTGAGCTTGTTTGGCTAACAGTAAAACTGGGTAGGGTTCCTCGTTCCTCACTTACTGCTTCAACCGTCCTTTGATGTGGGGTCCATATTATCGTCTCGGTGCTTCTGCTTTTTAAGAGTTGACAATGGTAGTGCATATCGAGACTCACAATGTGTCATAAGACACCGCAATGGGATAGAGAAGAGACTTGCTACATTTGGGACTATCAGGACAATGATCCCCCATCGCATCTTCAAGTGGTCATTACAAGCTGTTCTTTTGGTTCAGGCATTTTTGAACGTTTATGTGGCAGCCTATTCACATATGAAGCCGCGACCAAGCTGGCAGAACGCGCCCATACCTTTTCTGAACCGAAGGTCAGGCATGTACATCTACTGCTGAAGGTAAACAAAAACTTCTTCTTTTTAAATCTCCTGATATAAAATCTAAAATTAAATCGTCGATTTGGTGCGGTAGTAGCGCTTGCACCGCAAAATTAGATAGTCTCTCAAAATACACACTGTGAGAATTCGAATCGGTATCCGAAACCTTATAGCGAATAAAACCCGTATTGGCTGTTAACCGCTGGTGGAAGAATGGAGCAGTGTAAAAACTAGTTTCGATGTTGACGATGCAGGTGGCGATGTAGTAATACCAACACTAGATGTAGGTGGCGCTGCAGTAGAACTCAAACTCAGAGCCAGGTGGCGCTGCTGTGGTGAGGACACTGTTCACTAGGTGGCGCTTTTTTTAAAGCTTGACCGAAGCTTTCCTTCTGTGCAAGTCCATTTGTTACATGTAATTAAACAGAAAGTTACCAGTTTTATTCGGACTGTGTATCTGTTGTAAAGCTGGAATTGAAATGCTATTCAAATGCTTGTAGCCTGTAATAAGCATTTTGAAAGCAAAATAGCATTAATGAAGCATTATCGTAGCTGCCGTATATTGGGCCAAAAGCGTCATTTATGTTGCATTTAAGGCGATTTGATTGCTTGATAGGCTGCCGTAAAGACGCTTCATGGGTTACCTGGGCAGATTCAGCGCATAGCTCTTCTGCTGGATCATCAACGGTTTTGACAAAAATCAAAACAATTATAACTTGAAATATTTCACGTAACCTGATAAAAAAACTGCGTAACCGTGACAACGGAAAAACATCAATGCAGCACAAAACATTGAATGTAGGTTAACTTAGCTTGATGATGTGTGGTTGGTCCTCATCCCTATTTGAAACTGTACGATATTCAGTCGATCAGAATCCTCCAAAACTTTGACTCCAATATCAGAAAAGATGCTTTTCAGTGTTGCTGAAATGCTGTCTCAAGCCTTGTCAGTGGAAATCTTTGGTGCTGAAACACAAGAACAATTTCTCATTTTCTTCACATTGCTAAAAAAAATTACTACCACTTGCCAACTCAAGAACAAAACGTATCTGGATATTTAATAAAATCACCTGCAACACCCGGCATCAGTTGTAAATCGCAACCGATCAGCTCGACAATCTCGCTCAAACTCTATTGTGAGACACACTGTACAACAGACAAACACGTTAACTGTTTTGCCACAATTTAGATCGTTCATACGATTCGTTGGAATGCGTGCTTTAAATTTCGCAAATATCCATGTGATTTGATGTTATTAAGCAATCAAAAAAGCATACTCCTCTATTTTGTAGTCGTTTCAATGCCATCAGTGAGTTTCCCTTAGGCAACACTCCAACTGGGTTAGAATGATCAATAATTTGAGAACCGCTGTCTATCAAATATCGTTTTCAAACCGGGTACCTACGACGATGGAGCCGATTTTAATAATCACATGTCAGTCACATATGGCGCTTAGTGCGTGTGAGAATCGCCCTCCACCCCATTACGCCTTGCTCGTTCTTAGTTGGCCCTATCTACCATCCTGATTTAGCTCAAAACAAAACACAGTTCGATATACATACATACATTGTAGAATCCCCTTCACAGTGACCTAGAAATGCAAAATTGAAACAATTGTGTGTAGTCTCCCAAATGTAATTGTTTCCGGATTAGAAGCGGTGTTCAGTTTGTAGAGTGAGTGTGTAATCCGACGAAAGTCCTCTGAGTATTTGAGGAAAAATAAACCAGGAAAAATCGATAGTCCGTGAAAGCGGTCTTCTGCTGTTTGTATGTACGTAAGCCAGACTGTTTTATCGCAACCCCTGCCCCCCTGCCACTCTCGCCGTACTGAAGCACAAGGAAGATTATGAAGAAAGCTTGAATCGTATTTGCCCCGGATTATCCTCAACGAAATGATTGCTTCTGGGTAAAATGCTACTTTTTATTTATTTCTGCGTATATCGCTACAGATGATTATGTGGGCATTGGGGCTGTCCGTTTGAAATGTTAGCCAGAATTGATGAGAACGGACAACCCCAACGTCTTAGAAAGCTTGACTCGTACAGTAACAAACTTCTCCATGTGTTTAATAAATACCAATCTAACTCAATTGTTTTTCTGTGTTCTGATTACATCTCATCCTTCACAGTCCACACCAGTTGGATCGTTACAGACTGGTCACGAAGTAGTCGTATCACCAAACAGAGAAAGACACACACCTGTAAATAAGGTAATTGAACGTTGTTGTAACATTCTAAATGTGAGCCATATTCAACAAATATACCAATAAACAATCACATCCCGACAAAGAAAAAAAGGAATCTCCTTGACTCCCCCGATCCCAACCATCTCCTCAAACATTCTGCTCTCTGTGTGTTTTCCGTAATCATACAGCAATGTGGTAACTTTGAATTGCGCGTACCCCGCGAAGTCATTTGTTTTAATTACCTCAATGTCACTCAGTTCTAATCCCCCAATGTCACTGTGTACCCCACATCTGAATGTATACTCGCGAATGTATTCTAACCACCGCTCTTCCTCGGAGTACCTACTTGCCTGTAAACACCCGACATCTTCATTTGCAAATATATCTCATCACTTTGTTGTTAACATACCGAAGACACGTTCCAACACGCACACATCAAAAATCCGACTAGCCCCCAAAAACGAAGAGTACACTGGTTTTTTTGAAAACAACTTCCCACTTTTGCAGGACGGAGATTTTTTCAGTTATTACGACGAAGAGTTAGACGACGACACCTGCAGATGTTGGAACAGGTTCGACCATGGTTCGCGATAACTCGTTGACCGTGTCCCCGCGTAGACGTGTTTTGGAAATTTTAGAATATCGCTAGCGCTAGGTGGATAACGCACTCTTTGTACTGATAGCAAAATACGGGAAATTTTGGCACCGCCGAGCAGATCGGAAATAACTTTGACTGAGATATCCGGAGAGATGAAAGCGAATCAATGCTTAGTACTGAAAGCGGGAATAATTCCTATATAATATGGTGTAGTTTGATATCTCGTTCAAGGCTATTGTCGATCTGCTTGGTAATTTAAAAATTATCAAGATTTGGGGCCGAAACCGTGTTTTTCTTAGATATTTGCGACAGTCTAAATAAGTGACCAATGAAACTTCGGAGCTGTTTGCCATAAATTCGAGTACTTGTGGGATTGTATTTCTGGGAAATATACATGAATTTGACTGTGCATGGTCCAATGTTATGATAATTATATTTTCTGTTAACGACATGGTTTAGTGGAGACGTATTGGATATTTTGGCATTTATGTTTAATCAACTATTGACGTTCATAGGACTCTGAATTGCAAGAATCTGTGGTTTGTTGTCAGATAAAACTGTTCTGGGTATTGGTTGTTTTGATGAAACTAGAACATCTACACGGTGTTCAATAAATTCGGATACACTTTCAAAATTTGTTAAAAAAATGAAAACATGTTTTTTTATTTTTTGGATTTATGTTATTGAAAGCTATGTTTACAAGGAACGTTTACAACATTTCTCTTGGAATGACCCCCCCTTTGTACTCCTTAACGAGCTTCAAACGTTTCTCGAACGCGTCGCAGGCGGCACGCACGGACTGCATGGGCATTTCGTCCCAGATTTTGAGAATTACCGTCTTGAAATGATCCAAAGTGCTGACCTTGTATTCGTTCAGCTTCGCCATCATATAGGACCAAACAAAAAGTCGAGAGGATTCAAGTCCGGGGAGCTGGGAGGCCACAAAGTTTTGTCCAGAAAGTCGGTTAAATTGTCCCGACACCAGGCTTGAACCACATTTGCCGTATGGGCTGGTGCACCGTCCTGCTGGAACACGTAGTGCTCATCGCCGTAGAGGCTTCGGAGACTGGGGGCAACAACCTTTTCCAAAACCTCAGTTTTGTAGTACGCCGCGTTGATTTTGACGTTTTTTCAATAAACACCAAGGGTAGCTTACCACGTTTGCATACTGCCCCCAAACCATCACCGACGCGGCACTTTGGAACCGAGGGATGTTTATATTGGATTCAGGAATGCTGTCCCTCGATGGCGCCCACACCCGGTCATTTTGCACATTGTGGCTGCTGCAGCACGAACAGTTTCTCGTCCGAAAAACAAACTCCTGACCAGCGTGCCGAGAGAGGATCCTCTTAGCTCGATCCAACCGCTTTTTGCTGGTAGCCTCCGAAACGCCATGGACCTTACGTTTTTTGTAAGGCCTGAAACCAAGGTCCTTGGTGAGTATGGTGTGAGCGGTTCCAATGGAAACGTTGAGATCTGCAGCCGTTTTCCGGATTGAGCGGTTCTTTTGCGCCGAATTCGCTCCTCACGATCTTGATGACCCGTGGCGTCCTCGCTGAACGCGGCCGACCGGATCTCGCACGGTCATTGGTCGAGGACGTCTCCGGTATCGCCTGATGGTCGTAGACAAAGTTCCGCTTGACCCCATGCGATTTCAGCAGCCGGAATATATCGCCGGGTCGCTCACCGTTCAAAAACGCTTAATTACGAAGTCCTGATACTCTTCATCGCGCGTAACAAACGAACAACAACTAACAGAATGTCAACACTGCGCACATTCGGTAGCGTATGAATGAAGCTAAAGCTGACACCAATACCAATGCAGAATATGTACATGGCGCATACCTACGCAATGATGAAAACTTGTATTCGAACTTATTGAACACCGTGTAAGTTAAACCAAAGTTAGATTGAGATGCAAGAAAAATATATTATAAAAACACAACTAACCTTCTTGGTTCTAAAGTTTTGAAGCAAGTGGAAGCCTTAATTTCTCCTAGGATTACCAAAACTTTGTAGTAAGCATCCTATCTTAAAACTATCAGGAACAGCTTTTTGAAAACGCACAAAAGCCATTCTGAAGTTCAGTACGATCACAGTTGCGGAGTTTAGTAATGGATCACAGTTGCGGAGTTTAGTAATGGATCACAGGAGTTGCCAGATGCTGAAACGTTCTTGAAACCTTTGTAGAAGCTTTACGACCGGTTCAGAAGACGTCTCCAAATTATACGGTCCATAGATGCACCACATCAGCCTCACAATCTGAGAGTAGAATCTTCTGGTCGTTTTCCAATCTAAATATAATTTAAACCCAATCCATATTCAAAGTAAATCAACTCCAATCCAACTCAACAAATGTCCAATATATATCAAATCCAACAAAAATCTAATTCAATTCTAATCCAATGCAAATCCATTTCAATTTCAATGCAAATCCAATTTGAATCTAAATCCCATCCAGTCCAAATTTATACGAATTAATTTTAAATCCAACGCGATCCGAATTCTATCCAATCCAATCCAAAAATTTAAAAAAAATCCCTGTCAAGCACTCGACACTGAAGAAGTCTGTAAGTCGCAGACGAAATAGGCCTATCTGTCAAAAGTTAAGTTTTCTTCAGTGGAATTTAACGGAATTTACTTGCCCCTAGTGACAGTTTAAACAAAAGTGTTTCAGTTTTTTATTTCTTTTAAGAAAGTGATCAGGTGAAATATTAGTTTAAATTTTCCTAGTTTTCCAATTACGATCGTTCTACTAATATGCTCGTTAAAGTGTTTAAAAAAAAGTGAAGTAAAAATTTCATTCGAATCATAATTTAATCCAATTTAAATCCAAACATATTTCAATTCCAAGAGAATCTATCTATCTATCTATAATCTAATCTATCTATTCAATTATAAGAGAATACAATCCAAATCAGATCCCCTTCCAAATTGTCGAATGATTTCAAATCCAACCAAATTAAAATCCAGATACAAAGCAAATCTCATTAAAAACCATTTCAAATTCAATTTAAATCTAAACTAAATCCAAACAAAATCGAATTCAGATGCAATGCAAACAGAATCCCAATACGATCCAAATCTTAGTCATTTCATCAATCATCTATCCAATCCAATTCTTTTCCATATATAAAGCAAATCTCATTCAAATTAATTCCAAATCAAATTTATATTCAATATATGTTATGTCTAATGGTCAATCCAATCACATAAAAATTCAATCCAACCCTACACAATTCCAGTTGAATTTTAATTCCAAGATAAACCCAATTTAAATCAAAACCTATTTCAAATTCAATTCCAAATCAACTCAAACCCACCTAAATACAAATCCAATCAAAATGTATTGAAAATTGAATCTAATTTTCATCCAAATACAATACAAATTCTATCCAAAACCAATACACATCCAATTTAAATACGGTAAATCCAGTTCACACTTCAATACAGATTCAATTTAAACACGATCCAATTATAACCGAATCAGAATCTATTTCAAATGAAATTTAAATCCAATTCAAATAATGTTTAATGTTACACAATGTCCAATCCAATGTAATAATGTATAAAATTCAATCAAATCCTTTCCATATCTAATACAAATTTGATCAAAATTCACAATTCCAATCACAATCCAATCTAAGTCCATTTCAAAACCATTATAAATGAAATCTAACTATAATTCAAATTCAATCCGAATCCTATTTGAATCCAATACAAATACTATCCAATCCAAATTCTATCCAATCCAAATCCAAATCCTATCCAATCCGAATCCAAATCCAATCCAGCCAAAGTGTAACTCAAATCCAATAACATTTCAATCCAACCCAATCCAGATTCAATTCGAATACAATTATAATGGAAATGTAGTGCATATCCAACGAAAATACAATTTAAAATTAAAACCAAATCGTAATCCAATCCAAACTCAATCCAAATCCAATACAAATTCTTTCCAAATCCAACCCCAATCGAATCACAATCCATGCCACATTAGATGCAATCCAAATATAGTCCAATCCAATCCAAACTCAAACCAATCCCCGAACCAATCTCATTCCAATCTATTCCAAACATAATTCAAATTGTGAGAACAAATTTTGGTGAAATTTTTCAGTTATCTGTTAAAAATTTACCGGATTTCGGTAAAATTTTATTGAAATTCGTTAAATCGGATTACCGAACGTTCAACTGTTGCAAATGCTGTAAAATTTTACAGATTTCTGTAAAATAATCTAAGTGTGTATTCAAATTCAATTTAAATTCAATCAAAATCCAACCCCAATCTTAGCCAAATCCAGTACAATCCAAATATAGTTCAAATCCAATCTAAATACAATTTCTTACTCCAGTCAAAGTGAAATACAATTATAATTCCTATCCAATTCAAATCCAATCCAAATCTAGCTTCACTCAAACCGAAAATGTTCAAAACCTAAATCCAATCCAAATTCAATCCAAATCCAATCCAAATCCAATACAAGTCCAATACAAATCCAATTCAAATCCAATTCAAATCCAATCCAAATCCAAATCCAATTCAAATCCAATTCAGATCCAATTCAAATCCAAGCCAAATCTAAACCAAATCCAATCCAAATCCAATCCTAATCCAATCCAAATCCAATACAAATCTAATCCAAATCCAATCCATATCTAATCCAACTATACTTTCTTCCAATCCAATACAAATCTAATTTAAGCCCTTCTAGATTTTATTTTAAATATTATCCAATCCGAATTCAATCAAACACAACCCAAATCCAATTCAAAACGTATATAAATTCAATCTTTTCAAATCCATTCAAATATATCCCCAATCCAATAAAAGTCTAATATGATCCAAATATAGTTCAAATGCAATCCAAATACAATTGATATTAAATCCAAAAGCAGTCCAACTGTTACTAAAATCCAATCCAACTCCAATCCGAATCAAATTAAAATCCAAGTTAATCTCAACGAAATCAATTTCAAACCCAATCCAGTATCAATCAGAGTTCAATTCAAATAAAATCCTATGCCAATCCAATCCAATCAAATTTTAATCAATCAATCAAATTCAATTCAAATCCAATCAAATTTAAATTCAAATGTTATCATAATGCAATTAAAATCTAATTCAAATCGAATAAAAATCAAATCTTGTTCAAAATTCAACCCAAATCTAATGCAACTCCAAATTAACATAAATTCAAATTCAATCAATATCTAACCCCAATCTAATGAAAATGCGATACAATC
>JASCZW010021633.1:0-10343 GCA_034211315.2 Aedes japonicus
AAACGCAATCAATCAAACAATCTCATGTTAATGCAGCCCCAAGTAACCGCGAGGCTGTAATAGCATGCATATATAGGGCATATGTATTACGTCTAGTGCATCATTAAAGTTGGATTAAAGCTGAAAAGGGCCCCACTAAGATCGAACTAATGCTATATCTTTTGTAATGTCATAAGATATTGCTAAAGTAGCATTATTGCATTGGTAATGCATCACTCCATTCTTAAGCTAATCTAACGCTCCATTACTTGACAACTGTAGAATTGATGCGATTCCGCATTACCGATGTTGATTTTGGGTTGGATAAGTGCAATAATATAATGCATGTGGTTACTTGGGGCCTCTGCATCGAACAAATTATGGAGCACACGGTGCGATTTCCGGACTACAGAGAGTGGCATCTGTCTTCGGTTTTCATATCCCACGAGATGCGCTTCGTCGAAGGTTTTCTTCTATTTTTGCCGGCAGGAATAACGGACTATGAGATCAAGACTTACAATTTATTTTCAAATGTTTATATGTTATGACCATGCTTAAATGTGTAACTGTAAATTTTTACAATGTATTTTTAAATGATTAACATCATTGGGGCTACACCCAGCCTGTTAATAATTAATAACTATTAACAATAAATAAACAAGAGTGAAGAATTTATTTGCAAGTAAGCTTGATTAATTACCTTCCATGGGAAATTTTTCCCAAGCAATTCAGCGCCAACATTAGATTAGGCCGAATCTGCTTTTGTAAACAATGGCTTTCGTAGTCATTTTTTCTTGAACAAAAGGTCACAAATACAAATTAAGCACTCTTTAAGGAAGAGGAGCTTTATCTCTATCCGCTGATAAATTCAATTTGAAGGAATTGTATTCAACATCCGATAAATTAGCAGACAAAGGGTTTGTTTACAAAAGCAGATTCGCCCTAATCAAATGTTGGCACTACAACTTATATTACGTGATATAGAGTATCTTGATATCAAATACCATGCACGTTATTTCCTGTGAAAATTATACGCATAGATGCCGATATCAAGATACTCTATATCACGTAATATAGGTTGTAGTGCGAACGGGGTGTAACACTCCGTTCACACTACAGCTGATATTAAGTGATATAGACTATCTTGATATCAGCATCTATACATCTAGTTTTCACTGGAAATAATATGCATGGCATTTGATATCAAGATACTCTATATCACGTAATATAGGTTGTAGTGTGAACGAGGTGTTACACCCCGTTCACACTACGAACTATATTACGTAATATAGAGTATCTTGATATCAACATGCCATGCAAGTTATTTCCAGTGTAAACTAGATGTATAGATGTTGATATCAAGATACTCTATATCACGTAATATAGATTGTAGTGCGAACGGAGTGTTATCAGTACGTTCACACTACTGCACTTATAATCACGTGATATAGTGAAGTAATCTTGATATCAGCAACTATACATCTAGTTTTCACTGGAAATAATGTACATGTCATTTGATATCAAGATACTCTATATCCCGTAATATTAACTGTAGTGTGAACGTACTATTAGCTTTTTTTATCACCACATCAAGGTTTTTATACACATCAAGTTTTTTTCCCACGAAATTCAAGTCACTAAATTTCATGCAAAACATATAGTTTAACTTCAAACATCATAAACGAAGTGTTAAGTACAATCTGGAAAATTGCGGATAAGGCTATAAGGGAACGTCCATTAATTACGTCACACAAAAATTGACTTTTAACAACCCCCCTTGTCACGTTTTTTTGTATGGACCTTCACATTTTTTTGTATGGATCGTCACGTTTTCTTAAACCCCCTCCCCCCTTACTGCGTGACATAATTAATGGACCTTCCCTAATGGGATTCTGTGAAGACAATTCGGCGGGCGAAAAAAATATTAGCAACTGAATCGTTTGAAACTACAGCATTATAAAAAGAGAATCACATAAATTGCCATCTAAATAATTTTCCAGATTTAGTGGCCACTTTGTAGCTGGTTCCGGACGAAGTCCCTATACCCAATTTCATGCTAACATCTGCTCAAGATCTACGGCTTTAAATCATCTAGCCGAATTGGCTGTTTTATGTGAAACGATTTGTAGGTCGAATCTATACGACACCAATTTAGTTTAGTTTAACCTGGACAAGATATTCCAAGCATACAATTATTGTACATACTTCACATTGATGACCGCTATTCGCCCAACAGTCTCCACTATATATGGAGTTTCCTATCTACATAAGACAGTTCTGCGTACAGCGGTGATTGAGATGTTGAGCTTTAAATTGATGCTAACTATAGTGAGAACCCTTCTGATAGTTTTCATCTAATTTGAATCGTATAATTTTGTCCTTCTGGTATGCGCTATATAAGGTGGAGCGCCTTCGTCTTACTCCACTTCGCGTCATACCGGGTAAGTAACAATGTACATCAGTCATAATTTACCCCGGCTGCAAAAATCTTTTTGCAAATAAAGTAAAAACATTTGGTTTTGATGTTTTTTAAAACTTACGTCGGAAATTAGCGCCATATGATAAAGTAGCGCTCGACACTATTTCAAGTAGCAATAAAATGATTCTGCCAAGCCGGTACTTACTCTTAGCACAAAAACAACAAGTAACACAGGCAAAGCTAGTATGTTTAAAAACCACGTGTATTCACAATTCAAACTACCATCACCTTCCTATCCAAATGGGCTTTACCAACAAACTAAACAACTTCATCGCAACTGAGTTCCACGGGCTTCTCGAACGTGTACGTATAGACTGATAGTGTAAGTCACAAACATCCTCACAGTGCAATATAATCTATCAACAGGGACCCCAACTGAAAGTCTCTCACACTGAATCAAATCGACGCATGATGATTTTCGATGAAGATGATGACCGTCATTCTAATGGGTCCTATCTCATTGATCGATTTGCTTCATAGACTTTCTGTTTCGGTACAAAATTTTGGACACTATGTAATAAACGCCAACCTCAGGCTAGTGTAGCAAAACGGTAGCAAATATCTTTATATGCGGTTCAATGTGTTTGCATCGAGATTGGAGCTTTTGAAATGTATATAGGTAGATGCTTGATTCCCTCGTGCACACACGATCGCTGCAACTACCGGGCTCAGTCACAAACACTGCTGTATGAGTCATATAGGATGGCACACCTCTTCGGTAAAAGCACCCATTTTCGGCGCATCCAAAAGAAACATGAAATATATTAATGAAATGCTGGAATTGGGTTTATAAGAAGCAGTCATATTTGTTGAGATTACAATCTCTGCAATCCATGTATCCAGATCCATGCGCCCCTCGCTATTTTATGACATCCCAATACTATGAATACATAAACTCTGTTAGTCTTTTTTGAATAAACCAAGCAAGCGTGTTTTCCCTATCGTTAGCAGTTATTGCAGTTTATTGTCGTGTTTCTACTTTAAGTTCCGAAATCCCTCTGGCCGTATCACTCCCAGTTAAAATAAGTGTAGACAACGAAGGTTAAATGCAGGTTGTACGAAATGCAGATCTTAACCCTATACATTATTTCATGGAATAGTTTGTTTTGCACATTCATCAGTGTTGTGTTACAAAAACTTTGATAAGAAGCTGGTACACAGTCAAACGATAGATTTAGATGAGGTAGTAATCAACCAAAGCACATCCATAAAACACGTCCAATCCTTGCGGAGCCTGTGATCCTTCATTAAAATATTTACTTCGGATGTAATAATATATAAATATATGGGCTTATTCTACTTCTAGGGTGACTCGAGAAGAGTCGATTTCGACTCTTCTCAATGCGTGTCTTCCATTTGATTTACATTAGTCGTTTCGCATCGCGCGGTTTGTAATCGACTCTTCTCAAGTCACGCTACGCGCAGAATAAGCCTAATAGGGTCCCTATGCAACGATCGATTACATTTTTTATAGTAACTCATAAAGTGTTTGAGCCGAAAGCGTTATACACTTGCATTTAACTTGTTATACACTTGCATAGATAAGTTTAATAAGCCATCTAGTAGTATGAATCACGAAAACTTACACAATTTATTTTATAAATTCAGAAATTTTCGAGTAATATGGATGTAATGTCGGTCTATACACGCAAAAAAACCGCAGTAGAAACTACCATTCCGAGGGTTAAATTAAGCGCAAACACCAACAATTTTCACCTGATAAATGCGTTTGATTTTACCATGAATGCGATTAGATCATCATTTGCGGTTTCACCATAAACGAAGTAAATTTGACTGAAATTTCATGGTAGTTTTAAAGATAGGCGTAGTCGGGTAAAATGGTAGTTTCTACTACAAGATTTTTTCCCGTGTAGGTACCAAATAGGGTCTATTCATGGATGCAATTTCGTCCCACTAGATTGGTGTGTGTGTGTGTGTGTGTGTGTGTGTGTGTGTGTGTGTGTGTGTGTGTGTGTGTGTGTGTGTGTGTGTGTGTGTGTGTTTTTTTTTTTTTTTTACAAGGGTTGAAAGGCCATCAAAAATCTGTGTGACAGACACCTGAGACACCACACAATGTTCAGGCGAACAGGGTTGGGCTCCTGCCCGACCTGCTAAAAATGTGCCTCCCGGAAAGTCCGGATCCCTTATCCTCCTTGCCTTGATCCCCCGGGACCACAATGCTGCGACTACTTCGGGGGGCTGTGCTCATGCACTTCTTCTGAAATTTCGACCCCTAGCTAAGGCTAGTTCGCCGACTGGCTGGATGATCCACTGTTCCGCTGCTACGTTGTATCCATCTCTCGAGTCCTCCTGCTTCCCCCGGCGTCGAGGGTGGTCCACCAGTTCCGGTGAAGGAAACTTCCGCACTGATGGTGCCCCGACTACCGGCGGTTATCGCAGGGGACGCTAACGCGCATTGCGCCGACTTCGTCTTCAGGTTGTAGAGGTGGTCCGACAGTTCCGGTGGTAGATGACGTCCACACTGGCGGTGCCCTACATACCCGAAGCTCTTTCTTCTTCTTTCTTCTTTCTTCAGCAGGCTGGCTGTTCGAGTGCCGAGGTCGGCCCGACGATTTCGGTTGGCAGAAGACTTCCGGTTCACCGGCGCCACGACGACCCGAAGCCGAACACTGCTCACTGCGCTGGATACTCCTCCAGAACCCGCGCTTGTTTGTTGGTCCCACCTCCATTTACGCTGTAGCTCCGACAGTATTTGCGTCACAACTCTGCTTACCGCGTTCCACGTGTCTTCCTCGTTGCACATTCGCTCTGCGATATTATCCGGCCTTGGGGCAGGCATTCCCCTTCGCAATTCCGCAAACCTCGGACAGTCGAACACCACGTGCTCTGGAGTCTCCTCTACGTTGGCACACGCCGGGCAGAAAGGTGACGACGCATGACCACACCGGTGCAGGTATTGGCGAAAACATCCGTGCCCGGACAGGAACTGTGTGAGGTAAAAGTTCACCTCTCCATGCTCCCTGTTCACCCACGTCGACACATTGGGGATGAGCCGGTGGGTCCACCTTCCATTCTCCGCGTTGTCCCACTCCTGCTGCCATTTGACCATGGAGTCTAGCCTCGCCGTCTTCCTCACATTACTGGTTCCTCTCCGTTGATAGCATTCGATATCCTCTGCTAGGGTTACGCAGATTGGAATCATCCCGGCGATAACGCAAACTGCCTCCGACGAGATGGTTCTGTACGCACTCGCGACTCTAATTGCCATCAGACGAAACACGCTGTTCAACTTCCTGCGGTTACGTTTCGTTTTGAGCGCGGCTCCCCATGCTGGAACGCCGTACCGCAGTATCGAGGATGATACGGCAGCCAGAAGTCGCCTACTGCTGCCTTTCGGACCACCGATGTTCGGCATGATCCTTGCAAGCGCACTGACCATTTTAGCCGCTTTTTCGCAGGAATAGTCTACATGGGTGTTGAAATTCAACCGGTCGTCGATCATCACTCCTAGATGTCTTAAAGCCCGCACGGACGGTATGACGTGCCCTCCTACGGTAATCTGCATCCACTGGATCTTTCGGCAGTTGCTAACCAGCATCACTTCCGTTTTGTGGTGAGCGAGCTGCAACTTGACTGCATTCATCCAGTTTTCAACTGCGTCGGTCGACTCCGCCACCAGCATTTCTACTTCTTCCAGCGACTCTCCGGTTATCGTGAGGACGACATCATCCGCGAACCCGAAGATCTTTACGCCCTTGGGCAGCTTCAGTTTTAGGACTCCGTTGTACATTATGTTCCACAACGTTGGGCCGAGTATGGAGCCTTGCGGAACGCCCGCCGTAACCCTAATCGACTTCTGCCCCGAGTTCGTTTCGTAGACCAGAATCCGGTTTTGGAAGTAACTCTTAAGGATTTTACACAAGTAGTGGGGGACTCGCATACCATGCAGCGCTGTGGCGATGGCCTCCCAGCTGGCACTGTTAAAAGCGTTTTTGACGTCGATCGTTACTACCGCGCAGAACCGATTGCCGCACCTCTTCTTCTTGGACGCTCTCTCTACAACTTCAATGACCGTCCTGATTGCATCCACCGTTGATCTCCCTTTTCGGAATCCAAACTGCTTTTCAGATAAGCCGGTCTCGCCCTCCGTGAACTGCGTCAGTCGATTAAGTATAATCCTTTCCAGAAGCTTCCCCAGTGTATCCAACAGGCATATGGGCCTATACGATGCTGGATTCCCCGGTGGTTTCCCTGGTTTCGGCAGCAGCACCAATTTCTGGATCTTCCACTTATCCGGAAAGTAACCATCTGCTAGGCATTTCTGCAGCACCATCCTGAACAAATCTGGAAACGCCAGTATCGCAGTTTTAGAGCCACGTTTGGAATGCCATCCGGACCCGGAGCTTTCTTCAGCTTCAGACCTTTCGCCACTAATGACAGCTCGTCGTTGGAGACTTGCAAACCTGCAATGGTTACTCGGTCTTCATCTTCATATGGTGTAGGCGGCCACGTCGTCGAATCATGCTGCGGGAAAAGACCCTCCACGATGATCTTCAGCTTATCCGGGCACATTTCCGCTGGCGTCACTGGACCCCTGATCTTCGCTGTTACGACCCGATAAGCGGTGCCCCAAGGGTCATCGTCAGCTTCCCGGCACAACTCCTTGAAGCAGTTGGATTGGCTGATTTTAATCTCCCGTTTGAAGGCCGCTCTAGCTTCACGGAAGATTATCTTACGCTCCTCTCTGACCGTTTCAGACCTTGTTCTCTGAAAGCGTCTTCTAGCTCTGAGACAAGCAGCACGAAGGCTAGCAAGAGTTTCGTTCCACCAGTAATTTAACCGCCGGTTGTTTTTTGGCTCCAATCTCCTTGGCATCGTCGCATCGCAAGCCCTCGCCAGAGTTTCTGTCAAATCATCTGCATCAAGATTTGTAGCGCCACTGTCTGCGCGAAGTGCTTCAATCAAAAGATCCTTGTCGAAGTCCTTCGTCTTCCATCTCCGCCCGCTTGTCCTTATCTCTCTTACAACCGTCTGCATTCGTGTTCCAACACTATACCGGATCGACTGGTGATCACTATGTGTATAGTCCTCACAAACTCTCCAGTTCATGCTCCTCACCAGCGACGGACTGCAGAACGTGACGTCGATGATAGACTCCCTGCCATTTCTGCGAAATGTACTAACGGTACCTTTGTTGCACAGCCTGATGTCCAGCTTCGCCAACGCTTCCAGCAAACTGTATCCTCTGGGGTTAGTCAGTCTGCTTCCCCACTCCACTGCCCAAGCATTGAAGTCGCCTCCAATGATTACCGGTCTTCGGTCGATCAGCTTCTCTGTGAGAGCGTCCAGCATTCGGTTGTACTGCTCCAGAGTCCACCGTGGGGGTGCGTAACAGCTGCACACAAAGATCCCATTAATTTTGACGATTACGAAACCTTCGCTTGAACTGTCTACCACCTCTTGGATAGGGAATCTGCCCATCACTTGGATAGCCGTAATCCCTGATGAGTCCCCCACCCAGTTGCCGTTGTCAGAGGGATCCGATAAGGTTCAGCAATAATAGCCACGTCGCACATTGATTCTGTTGTCGACTGCCACAACAGTTGCTGTGCGGTGTCGCAATGATTGAGATTTAACTGGGTGATCTCCATTAATCCTGGCCCGCCATCGCCTTCTTGTATGCAGGGCATTGGAAGCCACCCGTCGCGTGGTCGTTTCCGTCTTCCGGTTTACAGAGCAAGCATCTCGGTTGCTTCGTGCAGTCCCTAGCAACGTGTCCTTCTTCACCACATTTCCTACATAGACCGGATCTGTCCGGACCTTTGCAGTTTCGCGCTTGGTGGCCAAACGCCATGCATTTAAAGCATCTCTCCATCTGTTTTTTATTCGAGGGGTGAGTCTCAACGGACACACTGACCATCCGACTTTCACCTTGCCCACCTCCACCATTTTGTTGGCAGCCTCTACCGGTAGTCTTATCGCTGCTATTTGTGTACCACCGTACGCTCTCCTCAACCGAATGGTCATCTGAACTTCACTCAGCGCGCATTGTGAGGCCAGTGCATCCCTCAGTTCGTCTACCGTAGTGATCTCGTCCAGGTCTCTGCACTCGACCACCGCCTCCTGCGTTAAAGCCCTTACATTTCCTTCACTACCTAAGGAGTTGGCAATAAGTTCCCGGAAGGCCGAGCTCCTGATCATGGGATCCTTCTTCAGCTCGAACAGCAACTCCCCTTCTGGGTGCGTCTAGTCCTCACCACTTTTTCACCCAAGTCCTTGAGCTCCGGGTCCTCCCTCACTTTTCTTAAGATCGCTGCGTACGTCGTCTTATCACTCACTTCGACGATCAAAGCATCCCCTTGAGCCTCTTCCGAGGAGACCGACGTTTTCTTTCTTCTTCTGCTCCTTTTTCTTCTCCACGTGTCTCTCCTGCTTTTCCCTCTTCTCCCGCTGGCTTTCCACGGTTTGCCAATCACCGTTCTTGACGCCTTCCTCCAGTACGCTAGCACAGTCCTGCACGTTGCGCTGCTTCTTCGGGGCTTCGTGCTCTCCTGGCGATCTGACTCGCTTCTCCGTGCGAGTATTTCGGGGGCTCATTGGTGTCTGCTGTGCCGCAGCCGCTGTGTGCGCCGCTGCGTGCCCTACTGCCTCTTTCAGCGTTTTTTCAGCTGATTCAGCTCTACTTTTGAGCGTGTCATGTTCGCGCTCGGCTGCTTTAACGGCGGATTTGATGCTCGTCACTGTAGCTTGATCTTCGTGTGGACATTGTGCTTGTCTTTCACGAAGTCACAAAGCTCGTTGACTCGCTTCCGTACCTCCATCAGGTTGGACCTCCCAAGTTGCTCCTCTTGACTAGCACTATTTTCCGATCTTGGTGTGGACACCCTATTCTCGGCTCCTAGCTCCTTCTGGCCTGCCTGGATCTCACCAGTCTTCGCCAAACTGCTGGTACTCGCTACTGCTGCCTGTGGCATCACTGGAGATCGCTGCAACTTTCCACTTTTGGCGAAAACATTCGCCTCGCCTGCGCCTTCTTTTTTTGTTTCTTTTTTTTCTGTTTTTGTTTTTGTTTTTGTTTCTGCTTCTGTTGTTTCCATGTTAAAAGGGTCCCCCCTCCGGGCCGTTATCTCTACCTGTTGCAGATAGTCGCCTCTTGTGATCCCATGGGTGCCTTTGTAAACAGTGAGGTCCATGCAAGGGTTGACTCCGGTGCCTTATAGCACCGTGTTCAGAGCCGGATCGGCGTAAATCAGGAATGGTGCATCTGAACCTACTACCCATCGATATAGATGCCAGGTTTTGAGCGTTACCGGAGGCCTGCCAGGTTGTTTACCGGGACGGAGGCAGTCGAACCATTAGCCTGCTTGCCATTTCAAGAAGATGTCACTCTTTTTTACTCAGGAAACAGAATAGCTCGACTGTCAGCCCATAGACGCCTAATCCTATCCATAAACCGAGACTTGTCCGATGTCGTTTGCCGTGACCAGTATACCATAATCAGGATCTCACTGGTATTAACCCTGATGTGCCGGTTGGCACTCCTTTTGGGCTACCCATCGTCGTTTTCCGATCCATATTCCGATCTAGTCCGTTGTCGTAAGCCTTAGCCAGTATGCCATAATCAGGATGTTACTGGCGTGGATCCTGATGTGCCTGGTGGCACTCCTATGATTTTTGGTCCGCCCCGGGTATTTTATTTCCCCGGTACCCTTCAACTTATCATTGACGAGCGTTCCCCTATCCGCCACCTGGGGAGGCGCCCGTTTGGAGATATCGAACTCCTGCGGGTGTGTGTGTGTGTGTGTGTGTGTGTGTGTGTGTGTGTGTGTAATGTTGCGTGTAATGTTGCATTCATTGGCCGGTGGTATTGGTATTATGGAAGAAATCTGTTTACAACAATCCCTCAAGTGACTATTGGAAGCAG
>JASCZW010021634.1:0-10343 GCA_034211315.2 Aedes japonicus
GTGGTGCTATTTTGCCTTTTGTCAAACGCTAATGAGCTTGTTCTTATCAAGATTGATTTTTGAGCGGCGGGAAATTAGACGGGTGAATTCGAAAAGTTAGAGGTTTGTCTGTGAGGGAGATATTTTATCTCTGCTGGATAAATGGAACTTTTCTATCTGTTTTGATTCTCGAAACGTGCTTCCGGGCGTTTGGTGGCCTATTGGTAGAAAAACGGAGAAATTATTTTTTCTCAAGCGATGAATAAAAGTTTGAAACTGGATGGAGTGTATATTTAACTTTTCAGTTAGAATTTTTGATTGTTCTTAACTTTTAAATCACTCATGATACGATATTGATACTACACTTTTCATCCATGATAATTCGATAGTTTTGCTGCATAGCGTAATCGGTAAACGCGTCGGTTTTCCAATCCAGAGGTTAAAGGTTACAGTCAAATGACTTTTCGATTGGGAAATTCGCTTGACTGCTCCCTGCATAAACGTCTACATAATTTTGCGTATAATTTTACTATACGAATGAATACTTTGGAAGAGCAATGAAAGCCCACAATTGAGAATTCTGAATGTGCTGCAAATAACACCAATTTGACCGGTAAGGAAAGCTCAGTAGGGCGTGTAAAGAAAGGTTGTAGAAGAAGAACGATTGAAGTAGAGTGCACTTTCTTTGATCAATAAATGACAAAACGAGAAATAAAATAGCACAACGCTTTTTGATCCAGGAGTCAAACTTTTCATATGCCATGGTGTAAATTGTCAAATTGTGTTATTGAGTTCAACTTCACGCTGCCCAAGCATGTAATCATTTAATGAAATTCAATCAATTAGTGTTATAATTATCATCTTAGGCCGGATCTATAACAAAACGCTCCAGAAGTCTTAAGAGGATATTTATGTATCCAGTTAGCTCATTCGGGAAGCTTAATCGCGTTAACTTTACGGAGCGAATATTTCATTGTTATTCAAATAATGGGTATGTAGTAAGAATGTGGGACGACAGCCCGTTTAATATTATTCTCGTAATCGAGTCGACGAGCACCAAAAGAAGAGGCGTGCAACGAACAAGGTGGATCGATCAAGTAGAAGGCGACTTGCCGACACTTCACAGATTGCGTGGCTGGTGTGGCTGTCTCTCTCTCTCTTCACTCGCTCTCCCTTTTCATCGATCACTGATTGGTAATCGAGTAAATCTGTAATGTTAAAAAAGAATCAATAAGCCGACATAGTTGAGTATCAACATTCAAGCAATGAATATTATTCTATCATTTCTACGGTGATATCACGATCACGAGCATCTGCCGAACATTCACGCGGTGCTTTCGCCGGAGGAAGCCCTACAGAAGCTAGAAGAGCAGCTGCAGCAGTAAGAAGAGAAGCTAGAAGGAGACAAATTCTCGCGGAAGGGGCAGGGTGTTGGAACTCGGCGCGGGATTAGAGGTGCGTGCTCTTGCCACACAACTGACAATCCAGTGTAAGATTCTGGATGAGATCACGGAAGCGTGGGCGGTCTCCACGACCCTTATGTACGGCTCCGGAAGGGATCTTTTGGGACTCAAGTAGCCACGATATGGCTGTCAGTGACCAACGCAGAATTGGCTCTAAAAGTGGGTAAACTGAAAGTGGGATGGTCGGTTTACCCACTAGGTGTGCACCAGCAGCCAAAGGCATGTTTCAAATACCTAAAAAGCAGACACATGTCCTAGGAGTGCAAAGGCCCTGACAGGAATAAATTGCGTAAGAGGTGTAGAGATGTAGGCCACAATGCTCGGGACAGCAAGGAGCCCCCAACTGCTTGACGTGTGGCAGGAAGTTGGCAATGGGAGCCCCAAAGTTTCCGGTCTTTAAGGATAAACCAAGATGCAACTCACAAAGCAGGTAACTCAACTAAACCTGAAGCCACTGTGATGCAACTCAGCCACTGATATCTCTGGCAGTTTGCGAGTTGGAGACGGATATCACCATAATATCCGACTCATAACGTATCCCTGCCGGGAATGGCAACTAGGGTGCGGATTAGTTCAATATGGCGGAAATGTGAACGACGGGCAATTGCCCGGTTCAGGAGGTTGTGTCTATCTTAAACGGGGGCTGCGTGGGGGCTAAGGTGAAGGGAGTGTTCTTCTGCAACTGCTACGCGCCGCTTTGATGGTATACTAACCAGTTTTCGCCGATGGTCAACTGCATGCCGCGTAGTTGACTGACCGGAAACCGTTGTTATATCGGGCGATTTCAACGCCTGGGTGCTGGAGTGGGGAAGTCACCTTACCAACTCAAGGAATCAAATCCTGTTACAAGCCCTGGCTAGGCTCAATATAGACCTGGTCAACGTTGGTACCAAGAGTACCTACCACAGAATCGAAGTGGAGTCGATCACCTACGTGATGTTCTACAGCCCTGGTCTGTCGAGCCACTGCAGGGTGGAGAATTATTACACTCATAGCTTTGTTATAGTACCGTCAACTACTATCACGTGTGTTCGACGCAAACATGCATAGGAAGGTCAAACCTAGAATTAGGAGATCGCCGGCATATTGGTGGACAGAGTTGACCACTGACCTCCGTGGAACATGCCTCCCCGCAAGACGGAGGATGCAGAGAACGCGGTTGGCCGTCTAAAGAACGGAGCGTCGAGTGACATAGTTGACAACGAGCCTGCTTCGTTCGAGTATTTGAGTTTCAAAGCCAATATGGACCCATGAAGTAGGTTACGTCTACAGTGTGGTAATGGGCAAATTAGAAACACTGGATCTACTGCAGGTGGTCATTCGGGGAATCTTTCCGCGCCAAGAGCCGGGTCGCTGGCCACCCACTGCCGTAGATTTATCCCATGACCAGTGTTACAGTATCGTAGATCATACACTGAAAATTAAATTTCAGTTTATGTTAGGAAACCGAAGGTAGGACTAACAAATCTTTTCGTTGTTTTCTGCAACGAAACTGATTTTTACTTTTTTAGAAGCTACCCTCGTATTCAATGCCACACGCGCAAGTGTCAAAAGCACGAAGCACTTGTTGACAAAGATAAAACATTCGTTCATTGTACGAAAACAATACAAAGAGCTACGAATAATTATCAATAAAAAGAAAACGTCTCGCTGGTGGTTGCATGAACGACTGGCAGACAAACTATCTTCTCAACATTTAATTGAAATTCCCGGAAATCCAGATTTCCGGGGCTGTGATCCGGTGCGGACACACTATTTGAGAATATCAATTGAATTTGTGGAAATGGATATCAGAATCTTTGGAATAATTCCTAGAAATTATTTCTTTTCCATTGTGGGCCATATGCCGACTTGTCCCCGGAGCGGCCATTCTGTAACAAGTTCCTGTAGGGCCTCGAGTGGCCATGAACATATTTGAAAGGAAAACCTGGCAATATAAGTATCAAAACTCATGAAATTACTGAGATAGGATATTTCTAGGATACAGGTATACCTCGATAGTACGTACATCAACTTTCTCACTTCAAATCGAAATTGCATGCAAACTACTAATAGTATCTATAATCTAATACAACCAAAAGAAAGAGCGGAATGTTGCTCTTTATTTTGGTTTAATAAGATTGCAGATTCAACTAAGCAATTGAGATTTTAAGTGAGAAAGTTGATGTACGTACTATCGAGGTATACCTGTAGTAGGATAGTAGGATATTCACCATTCACCATAAAATTAAATGCGCATAGGATTTGAAGCATGACTTGCTGTAAAAAAAACTCAATTTGTTTTGCATATTTAGCTTTCAAACAAAATTTCCCGCAACATTAGAACTTTTTCATAGATATTATTTACTGTTAAATGAATCAGAAAAGCTAAGAATCGAACAAAGCAAAACAACAAAAAATCAACCACGATATCACAGTGAACTTTGACAGCTGTAGCCGTTTGGCCGTATGCTGGTTTTCATGGCAAACAATGGGTTTTATGATGGTTCTCAAGTGATCATAACATCTTTATCAAAATCTTGATGGTCTTATAAAGGTTTTATTAACTTGTTTGCACAACCGCCAATAGAGTGGGCCACTTTGTACTAATTTCGGCTTTAAAACAGACAAAACAGCTATACGGCTGTAATAAAACTAAAATTGTTACTTGGGTATGTGCTTCTTTTCAAACAATCACATAATAACCAAGTTCAAAACTCTCACCCTTTGCTAAAATATAATTCTCAGTTATTATGCCATGAGAAAATCAGGTATTTAAGTTATTCATTTCTTGAAATAAATCTATGTAAATATAAAAAAATGAATTTCTGTCTGTCTGTCTGTCTGAACCTTATAGAATCGAAAAATACAGAACCTATCGGCATGGAATTTTGTATGCAGGAGTTTTTGAGGCCAGAAAAGGTTCTTATGATATTTTGAGACCCCGCCCATCTCTGGAAGGGTTGTTTCCCATACAAATGAAACACAAATTTCTGCATATTTCGAGAACTAACCAAGCAATTGAAACCAAATTTAACATGTGGGAGTTTTTGGAGGCAAGAAAAGTTTCTATGATAATTTGAGACCCTTCTCCCTTTTTAGAAGGGGAGGCTCTCATACAATTGAAACAGAAGTTTCTGCATAACTCAAGAACATATAAAGCAAATGGAACCAAATTTGGCTTGTGATGTTTTCTGGAGGCGAAAAATGATTCTATAGTAGTTCAAGACCCCTCCCCTCTCTAGAAGGGGGGCTCTCATACAAATGAAATTGGAATTTCTGCATAACTCGAGAACTAATGCAGCAAATGCAACCAAATTTGGCATGTGGATATTTTGGAGTCAAGAAATGTTTTTCGGGTTATTTAAGACCCCCCTCCCTCTGACAGGGGGGAGGGATCCTCCAATGCTACACAAATTTCAACCAAACATTGTCCCTACTGTTATGAAATGCAGCAGTTTTTAAAGCTGGAGATAGTTCTTATGATGGTTCGAGACTACTTTCCTATCTGTAGGAGGGGGGGGGGGGATCTCCCATACAAATGAATCACAATGTTTTGCATAACTCGAGAACTAATCAAGCAAATGGAGCCAAATTTGGCTGAGCGGTTCCATATCATTTCAGCAACGAGTAATTTTCATATTTTTTGATTTGCATGAAACCTTGCATACACGTTTTTGGGGAAGAAAAACGCCGTTTTGCATACTTGGTTCGCCATTTTGAATTTAGCCTTACTTATGAGAAGGGCCTATGAAAAATGCACATGATATCTTCAAAAAATTGTATCTCGGAAACGGTTTGTCCGATTGGTTTGGTGTCTTCGGCGAAGTTTTAGACAATTGTTGGTGCTATATGGACAAATATGCACGGTAAAAAAAAGTTTGGTTTTTGTGTTTTGAACTAAAATATAGATTTTCCCTTAAAAGTGACCTGTCAATAATTTTTTAATTATTCTTATATTATAGCTGACTTAAAATGCTATCTCGTGCACAGTGAGTTGTTCTGGAAAAAAATAGGTTACAATGAAAAAAAAAAAAATTTTAAAAAAATTACAATTATCAAAAAGCTATTAAGAAAAGTCAAAAAAGTTTGTCATCCTAATTTTATGAAAGTACACCAAATTTTCAAGCAAAAAATGCTTCGGTAACATTTTCTAAGATGCACCGTTTAGAAGATATTACTGATTCAATATTGATTTTTTGATAACTTAATAAGTTTTGGCCTTTTTGGATGTACTCCGTGTTTTTCAGTTTCAAAAGTATTTTTTCGGAAAGATTGGAACATTTTGAGTTAAAATGACACTGACAGCTTAAAGATTCGAGTAAAATTCTCTGCCTTAAAAGTATTTTGAAAAACAAGTTACAAAATCCCGCTATCAGGAACAATGATTTCTTCCAGTTATTTTTGGTGTATTGTGTTGAAAATGCATATCGCCTAACAGTTTAATCCATTTAAACTGGATGTGTTTATACTGTGCATATTTTCTCTCTATTGCCGAACATTGCCCCAGACATCAAACCGATGAGACAACTCGATTTCGAGATACACCTTTTTGAGAACTGCAAATGCAAGCTCCTCAATTAGCAAGATTCAAAAGAGCGAATTAAGCTTATTTTTCAGGGATGGTGATTGTGCGCAATAAAAAATAACATTATATGTTGGATATCATCAGTTTATTTTTATTCCTGTATTTTTATAAAATTATTGTTTACACAACTTTCTTAACAATATCGAATATTTTGGCATCATTGTCAGGACAGTTTGAATAAAGCTTTGCCTTTATTGTATTTTCTGATAGAGGAAAAAATGAGTGGAATTTTTGAGTTCCTTGAATTGTTTTTGCATTATTATATTGATTATTTAGCTGCAAAGACATATTTTCGTATTCTTCTGTAGTAGAATAACAAAATGACAACTTTGTAAGTTCTTCTTCTTTTCGTTTGTTTGCCCAATTAAACAACTCTCTTGCAGTCTTTATCGGGTGTTCGCGTTCTTTGGCTAAACTTGCTCTGGTAGCCATGCGTTTTATCGTACCTCCAATAGCATCGTGGACCTTTTCCGTGCGATGTTGCGAAGAAATGCCATTCAGCGTCAATACCATACTTTGACTTAAATTTACAAAGGCTAGAAAAGTTTTTTCGGTTTTTATACTGTGAAGCAGCACCATCTGACATAAAATAATTTTTTTTTATGTTTTTATTTTGATCAATTTGTAAAAAGTTTATCATTTTATCAATAAACAAATTAACAGCGACTGAATCATGTCTTAGTTCTTCAGAAATTACAATGAAGCTAAAATGTTTAATTTGCATATTTTCAGTATAATATATTACGAAAGGATGGATTGTGGCCTGTTGCACGTTCCAATGGTGGGATTGAACTTCATCCTGCAAAATGAAGCTGTAATTTTCAGAAAAGTCACAAATAGCTAAAAATTCATCATCTTGCAAGTTTTGTTTTGTAGTTTAAAAAAATTGGATTGTTCGGTTTTTACAAAATCATGCAGAATCAAACTTTCTAATTTTGAGCTGAAAAATGAAACAAACTCATCGGTTTGCTTTACAATAGTTTCTAAATCACATCTGTCAATGGTAACCCATTGTTCAAATGTAAGCTTTTCAACAAAGTTTTCTTCCAGTTGTTTCAATAAACTGTCTTCTAAAACTGAGGTATCTGGGCAGTTTTTACATCTTCGTAGATGGCAATGAGTTGTCTTATTTTCGCAAAGTAATCTATTCGTTAATGTTTTTAGATCATTCAAGACATTGTATTTTTTTAAGCTATGTAGAATTAAATTGACATTTTCATGCGTAGTGCAAACGCAAACATTATGTGCTCCTGTGATAGTCAATAGTTTACATTGCCTTGGCCGGAGGCTTGCAAATGATGAAAACCCTATTTTTACATTGACGTACATTTCATTAAAGCGATTCATTCTCTCAATGTCATCATTAACAATCTTTTCTGAGCAGCTAATCTCTTATTTCCTGTCTTTACGCTAACAATATCTCTTTGGCCTGGCATTGCACGGCTTATATCATCGTCCTCAAAAAAATTCAAAACCAGTTCTTTTGATTCATTGCTCAAAGCTTTTCCAGAGCTTGAACCTTGAGATGAATCAAATACATTATCTCTTTCCTTTCTTGCATCTGATGCCATATTTCTACTCGTTTCAAATTCGTCTACAATTTTTTGTACTGACCATGATTTTGGTAACAATGATAAAATTAATAGTTTTTCTTGCCTTGTGGCTGAATTTAAAAATTTCATTTTCATATTTTCTATGACTTCATCAAACTCGTTTGCTTTTTCTGTTTTAGCGTCTAATTTAAAAAGATTTCTTCGTACACCTTCATTACGCGCACTTTTTTTCAGGATAGTGAACATTTTTAACCTTACCTAAATCTATAGGCGAAACACGAATAGCTGCTATTCCTCGGTTGAATATTTCGACGTCTACAGGCATCGTGAAGTCTTCATTTGATTGAATTGTGCTTAGCGTTGACGCTGATGGTATCGTGACCAAACTTTCATAGCTTTGCGAATCAGGTACATCAGGTATGGTCTGAACAGTTGGCATCCTTGAGCCGCCGGCTACGCTTTGTTCTGCGATTTGGGTAAGGTGAGCTCTTGAACCAATATGTAGACGGCAAGACGAACAAATACGAAAATCCTTGGTGTTGAGTGTGGATACCTTGGAAAATCCAATTGATTTTAGTTTTTGGATGATACCATCCGTGAGATATCGCAGCTCTTTCGAACACTGAATGTCTTTGAATGGGCGAATACATTTTATTTTACTCATTTTGTAATCTGTAACATAGACGATATTTTCCAATTGTTAGTTTTGTACGAAAATATCACAAAACATATAATTAAAATGTGTATTTAAAACTTACCTTTGCACCAAAACGTGTTACACTTTCCTTTACAATTATTATGTTATCAAACAACACTAGATCTCGTTCAAAAACACAGGATTATGAGCTGAAATTACTATAATCACTATGCTACTAGCAACCTTTCTGCATTTACTGTTTGGTAGATACTGGATTAATTCAGAACCGAGTCAGACATTATTATACAGCTCACGGGTAGAAATCATAGAATACTGGGTAAAGACTGTTGGAAGATAGGTGGAGTTGAACGCTCAGGTATCGTCGAACCTTCAGGTACGAGTTTGGAGAGTTGGAGCGAGGTAGATTTGCTGGCATAGGTATATTGTTATTGAAGAAGATTGTAAATTGTATATACCTGGAATGAATAAAGAGTGCGGCGGTTGTTGATTGAGGTATCAGTCGGCAGCCGTCTAGTTTGATGGAAGGTGACTAAGACTGCGTTCTTTTTGTTTATTATTAAGAAACGGTCATCGACGGAGCTAGCCTCGTTATGGCCAGCGTGGCCATGGTGGACTAGTTCCAACAAAGACCATGTTTACAATCACCAACTGTACGTAGTACAGCTAACTGGTATCTAATTACCTGTATCTAATACTTGTTAGCACGTTTTCAGCACAACGCACCAAAAATCACTTGAAGAAATCATTGTTCCTGATAGTGGGATTTTGTAACTTGTTTTTCAAAATACTTTTAAGGCAGAGAATTTCACTCGAATCTTTAAGCTGTCAGTGTCATTTTAACTCAAAATTTTCCAATCTTTCCGAAAAAAATACTTTTGAAACTGAAAAAACACGGAGTACATCCGAAAAGGGCCAAAACTTATTAAGTTATCAAAAAAATCAATATTAAATCAGTAATATCTTCTAAACGGTGCATCTTAGAAAAATGTTACCGAAGTACTTTTTGCTTGCAAATTTGATGTACTTTCATAAAATTAGGGTGACAAACTTTTTTGACTTTTCTTAATAGCTTTTTTGAAAATTGTAATTTTTTAAAAATTTTTTTTTTTCATTGTAACCTATTTTTCTCCAGAACAACTCACTGTGCACGAGATAGCATTTTAAGTCAGCTATAACATAAGAATAATTAAAAAATTATTGACAGGTCACTTTTAAGGGAAAATCTATATTTTAGTTCAAAACACAAAAACCAAACTTTTTTTTTACCGTGCATATTTTCTCCATATAGCACCAACAATTGTCTAAAATTTCGCCGAAGACCACAAACCAATCGGACAAACCGTTTCCGAGATACAATTTTTTGAAGATATCATGTGCATTTTTCATAGGCCCTTCTCATAAGTAAGGCTAGATTCAAAATGGCGAACCAAGTATGCAAAACGGCGTTTTTCTTCCCCAAAAACTTGTATGCAAGGTTTCATGCAAATCAAAAAATACAAAAAATAAAAACTGGAAAAATTTCCCACTTGTTCGTGGAATCGCTCATGTGGGGGTTTTTAAAGACAAGAAATGTTTCTATGCTGGTTCGAGACCCCTCTCCTATCAGAAAGGGATGTCTCTTATACAAATGAAACAGAATTTTAGTATAACTCGAGAACTAATCAAGTAAACGGAACCAAATTTGGCATGTAGAAGTTTTTGAAGGCGAGAAAAGTTTCTACGGTAATTTGAGACCACTCCTCCCTTTGGAAGAAGAGGCTCATATACAAATGAAACACAAATTTAAACCAGACATGAGAATTATCCCTACTGTTATGAACATTTTTACGCAGGGGTTTTTGGGGACGGCGATAGTTCATAAGATGTTTCGAGACTCCTAACCCGTCTTAAGGGGTAGGTGGGGGGGGGGGTCCCATACAAATAAAACACAAATCAAATTTCTACACAATTTGAGTCTTAATCAAGCAAATGGAACCAAATTTGGTGTGAAGCGGTTTTGGAGGCAGGATTTTTTTTTATGGTGGCTCGAGACCCCTCCCCTTTCTGGAGTGGGGTGGGGGGGGCTCTAATACTAATGAAACAGAAATTTCAACCAAACATGAGAATTATACAGGAAACTAAAA